>JAJAGP010001893.1:0-12500 GCA_025084515.1 Ancistrus triradiatus
GTCTTTTATACAGATAACGAGGTCAAACAGGTGCCATTAATACAGGTAACAAGTGGAGGACAGAAGAGCTTCTTAAAGAAGAAGTTACAGGTCTGTGAGAGCCAGAAATCTTGCTTGTTTGTGGGTGACCAAATACTTATACTTATGATGAAAATTACAGACCTGTCTCGTCTTTCTAAGTAGTAAATGGCTGACTAAATTTTAGCCCCACTGTATGTCTGTGTGCAGCCCAAGCATAGCTCAAACTTGATCCCCGGTCACCGTGGTGATGGCCGAGCATATTGCCGCTGCACCACTGGAATAGTAATACTCCATTTATTAGTAGGTTGCTGTGGAAGTATATAAATACACACTTGTAAACTGTACAAGCAAAATAAAGACTTAGACAGTATAATTTTACATGCAGCTGACATGTCTTCTTTCTCTCCCAAATTAGAGATAAACTGTTATCCATGGTTATTAGATCTTTGGTTGCTGTGGACCAAAAACAAATCCTTCTTGTCAGCGCGTTATCTGATTAGCAGATGAAAATAATCAGGGTGACAGCATATCGTGCTTCCGTCCTCCTGCCATATCAAGCTCTTTAAATTACCTTACACACAGCAGTGATTATAGAACCAGTTCTCGTCGCTAACGTGTAAAGATCCAGACCAGTCTTGTGAATACATTTTATTAGGCAAGCTCACAGCTATTCATAGCTTATTGTCGTCTTATAAGATCATAAACAGCCTGTCGGTCTCTATTTCTGTATCTGTTGATGGTCGTGACCTTTCTCATACTCAGATACACCGCTGTGCGAGTATAACCACTGTTAAAAGGTTAGCATTGGGTCTGGTGATCAATGCAGGGCTAAACGCAGGCGCAGACGGGGTTGCCAGGGCAAGGAATGCACTAGGTTTGTGTTTTTCTGTAAATCTGCCACCACTCAGAACTCCAAGCTGTGTATGATTTTGGATGAAGTAGATTCAGTCCGTGTTTGTACTCTCACTCGTAATGATCCAAAAACTTCAAGCGTGTCCTTGTCAGTGTCGTCCGGAGGAACTCAAGACAGATGGAATGCTCTGGCAAGACTAAACTCAGACACAGACAGATGAAACCGGGATGTGGCCCAGCGGCAAGACTCCTCACCGGGATCACACACCTTAGCAGCCAGATCAGAACTCAGTAGGGATGAGACATATGATCGGTCACTATAAACCGAGGCTGTGGTAGTGAGAAAGTGCTGCACACTGGAACGTGTGTTGATAAAAGCCAGCTTCTGTGTCCAATAATTAGAACAGCGGCTCATATTCCATTAGGGTTCTGTTCTGTTGCTGTATCAATATCAAATATATGTATCACAAGGCCCACCTCTTTCATGCATTCATGATTCGGAGCACTCGCACTAGAGCGCGGTACGAATTGCATAGTGTGAGTACACCCTAAATGTACAAGCAGCACACATTGACCTACTATTGTCTTCATGACTGCTATTTCTCCCAATAAACTGTTTGTTCACCGCCGCCCACCTTGCAGTCCCATTATAGCTTCACTGTTTGGTTCTCGCAAATGCCTTTCTGTTCATTTCAATTTGTTGGGTATGTGCATTAGTATCTGCTCTCTTTCCCGGTTTCACATGAACAGGCGAACATTTTATAAGACACTACCGAAAGAGCCGTATCAATTTAAAGATCTTTCACTGCTCATAAGGGCAGGCACTCAGCTGGATTAGCACTGGGATAAGGAAGCTGTGGATGTAATGACACTGTTGGGAGTTGAAGTGTGTAACCATAGCCTGTGCGTCTGCATTCTGTCACTGTTAAATCTGTTGTTCTAGTTAATTTGGTAGGTGTGTGTGTTTTGCCAGTTCCCACTTTGCAACTGCTTTGTTTACAAACATGGCAACTTTATTTGAAATACCAAAAGAGCCAAAAGTTGCTTCAGGTTATTGAGATTAAGGTTTGGTTTAGGTGTAGCAGTAATTATCTACAGTAATCATTATCCCAATGGAAAGTCCCCACAAGGATAGCGAGACAAACGTGGGGATGTGTGTGTGTAAATTACCAACCCTCCCCTTTGACCCTGCAGTCACATGCGTCGGGCCCTCACACCTGCTGCTGTCAATCCACCTCGCACCCCCTGCTAGTTTCAATTCCACAATTTTAGCTAGTCTAAAGTTAGCACTCTTTAACAGCCTGAACTTTACCAAAGGACTCGAACTGATCTGAAAAGGAGAAGTGTGTGAGGTTTATTGAAGCGGCGCCCTTCACGGTTGCAGGTGGAGCCGGAGCATAAAGCTTGTAACGAGAGCACGAGGGTCAGGTCTGTGCTACAAACGTGTGTGTAGCGATAGCTTCTGAATGTGGCTCCAAATGACTGATGGTGCCGACGTGATCTTCGACCCATTCCAGTGTGGTCCTCACAAACCCGGATTGGGTTTCACTGCACTGTGGAGCACAGGGTAGACCAACAGAGACACAAACCTCTGGTTCCATAACTGGTTAAATGAGATGTTTTGGCCAAATTAAGTTAAAATATGATACACGTCAGTCAAGTAGGCCATTCCGAATGATTTGTACCTTGTCCTCAAAGGTGGCCAGACTAATTTGACGTGCTACTGCTTCATAAAATCTGCAAGGGTGTTGTAAAATCGACACAACGCATCATTCGACCAGGGGCAGCCACATTTTTGCATGGTGGCTGTAATGTTGACAACAAGTCCTGCATTCCATTCGTCCTGTGTAACCGACGTATCAAAGCACAGCCTCCATCGATCAAATCTAAGGTTACGTACAACAACCAGTCAGCACCCTGTTGTCAGACCCTAAAATTACCACCAATAACAGAACAACAGAGTGGCCTGGGGAGCCAATCACAACGCAGCTTGTACCAGCTCACTGCCAATCAGTACAGCCGTTAAAATGCTGGTGATATCCTTGGGCAGTTCTGCACCAGACACCAGTCAGACTCAATCCAGTTAGTATGAAATGCAGGGGCGTCATCAGACCCACTTTACCGGGGCGTATGCTCTAGTAAAATCATTTTCCGAAGTTTAAAATCAGCAGTCTTAATTCTCTCCTGGATTGCTGAACATCACTACAGGACGTCCCACTCAAATTTACTGTAGGCACTACATTCCCCATGACGCCCCAGCATTTTCACATCATCCAGTGATTCTGAGATATGCGCCAGACCCGCCATTAACCCTCACCAGGATAAAGCATGTACTAAAGATGAATGAAAGAATGATTTCAGTACTGACTTGGTCAACATGTTCTGAACAGTGTTCTGTGTGTGACCTTGGAGGAAGCCAGGCATGTCTGTGCCTTTAAATAAAGTCTTTTTCCAATGTTGTTGCAGGTAAATGACGTATTTATAATGTGCGTGTTGAAAGAGCTTACATAATATACTATTGAAAGAGCCGTATCAATTTAAAGATCTTTCACTATTCATAAGGGCAGGAACTCGGCCGGATTAGCACTGGGATAAGGAAGCTGTGGATGTAATGAGACTGTTGGGAGTTGAAGTGTGTAACCATAGCCTGTGCGTCTGCATTCTGGCACTGTTAAATCTGTTGCACGTATACGTGTACCATGTCTTCCTATACTTGTGAGGACAAAATGTCCTCACAATGATTGGAAAGACTTGCAATTTTGACTTGTGAGGACAGTTTTGCCAGTTCTCACTAATTCCTTTGTGAGATACCAAAAGAACCAAAAGAAGGTTAGGGTTAGGTGTAGGTGTAGCAGTAGTTATCTATGGTAATCATTATGCCAATGGAAAGTCCCCACAAGGATAGCGAGCAGTTATGGTCTTATAATAAAGTCTTTTCCAGTGTTGTTGCAGGTAAATGACGTATTTATAACGTGTGTTGAAAGAGCTGCTTCAGAGCTTGTGCTGTTTTTGTATGGTGATGATAGAGCAGGTAGAAAGAGAGATATAATAACGTTACATACGAGAGATAAAAGATTCAGATCTGAACTGGCTTATCATTGAAAGACGGGTGAAAAACACTGAGATTTAGTGAGAAAATCATTGTACGCTCACAGCATCGACTTCATCAGCATCGAGCTCACAGTCGGGTCAAATGGATTGCTTAGCCACTGATAACCATTGATTGTTTAGTATAAAAAGCCAGTATCTTCAGAAATAAGTCTATATTTACCAACTTGGTACTGACAGAATTTTATTAACATCTTTATTAATTTTTAGGCATTGCATTACATTCTCTGCTTTATTCGTGCTCTTGTACATGACAGTGAAAATCTGTGAGCTTGTGAATGTTATGGCTTTAAGTGTTCTTATCAGAACTACCCGGCCTTGTTTTTGCTGTATGCACCTGTGATTCTCACCAAGACTTGAGAATAACCCTAAATAAATTTGTATTAGTATGTGTGTGTACAGTGGTGCTTGAAAGTTTGTGAACCCTTTAGAATTTTCTATATTTCTACTTAAATATGACCTAAAACATCATCAGATTTTCACACAAGTCCTAAAAGTAGATAAAGAGAACCCAGTTAAACAAATGAGACAAAAATATTATACTTGGTCATTTATTTATTGAGGAAAATGATCCAATATTACATATTAGTGAGAGGCAAAAGTATGTGAACCTTTGCTTTCAGTATCTGGTGTGACCCCCCTGTGCAGTAATAACTGCAACTAAACGTTTCCTGTTAAACTGTTGATCAGTCCTGCACACACCGGCTTGGAGGAATTTTAGCCCATTCCTCCGTACAGAACAGCTTTCAGCTCTGGGATGTTGGTGGGTTTTCCTCACATCAGCCAATGTGAGAGAGGCCTTCAGTTGCTTAGATGTTACCCTGGGGTCCTGTGTGAACTGGCCAACTATTACACGCCAAGACGCCTGCTCTTGGAGTGATCCTTGTTGGTCGACCACTCCTGGGGAGGGTAACAATGGTCTTGAATTTCCTCCATTTGTACACAATCTGTCTGACTGTGGATTGGTGGAGACCAAACTCTTTAGAGATGGTTTTGTAACCTTTTCCAGCCTGATGAGCATCAACAACTCTTTTTCTGAGGTCCTCAGAAATCTCATTTGTTCGTGCCATGATACACTTCCACAAATGTGTTGTGAAGAGCAGACTTTGATAGATCCCTGTTCTTTAAATAAAACAGGGTGCCCACTCACACCTGATTGTCATCCCATTGGTTGACAACACCTGACTGTAATTTCACCTTCAAATTAACTGCTAATCCTAGAGGTTCACATACTTTTGCCACTCACTAATATGTAATATTGGATCGTTTTCCTCAATAAATAAATGACCAAGTATAATATTTTTGTCTCATTTGTCTAACTGGGTTCTCTTTATCTACTTCTAGGACTTGTGTGAAAATCTGATGATGTTTTAGGTCATATTTATGCAGAAATATAGAAAATTCTAAAGGGTTCACAAACTTTCAAGCACTACTGTATACTACATAAAGAAGTATAAGACATGAACAGGATTAAAGGCGTCTTTCCTTAATAATTGCCTGCACAACTTTCAAACATTTTTGCAGCTGTCTGTGAGCTTCTTGTATCTGTCTACTGGTAGATTACAGCAGTAATCTGTGTTTCTTCTCTAGTCCACTAGTCTAGTCTTTGTATTTGTGACTAAATTGTTTAGTTATGAAGTAATTTTTCCTTTTTTTTCTGCAGTTCCCACCGCGTAAGCCTTGTCCCGGTCGCGTTGTCCACATCTGCAACCTCCCTGAAGGCTGCTGCACTGAAAATGATGTCATCAACCTGGGCCTGCCCTTTGGCAAGGTCACTAACTATATCCTCATGCGCTCCACACATCAGGTATGATGCTGCCTCCCTGTAAGGGGGGTTTTTGGGTTTCAGTTTTCAGCAGAGGTTCTATGGGTTGTGTCAGAGCCTTTATGCCGGTGTTTGTTGTCTCTCTGGGTAGGCTAATGGATCTACCATGTGTCATGTTTTCGTTTGGTTTCATGCCACCACATATCCTCTGCTTTTCAATAATCATAATACCCAATGGACTTATTAAACGCGATCTCCCGAAGGCACGCAGATCAGCTTCAGCTTGTGGCTTTTACAAGGATTCCTGACGCTCGCTGCCAGATTGAAATTGTAACTGTACTGCAGATTTACAACGTCATGAAAACTAACGCGCACAAAGATCCGTCTGCAAATCCTTTAACATAATGTGTGTGTAAGTGTGGCTGTGCACGTGTGTGTGTGTTAATTCATGTGGGCGTTTGTTAACGCGTGTGATCCTTCAGGCCTTCCTTGAGATGGCGTATGTGGAAGCAGCACAGGCCATGGTGCAGTACTACCAGCTCCATCCAGCCACCATCAACGATCAGAAGCTCCTCATCCGCATGTCCAAGAGATACAAGGAGCTGCAGCTTAAGGTGATTCACCAGCGCCCAACGCTGAGTACAACAGAGACAAGGCATTCTGGGAAATCCTGCAGAGTCATGTAAAAAATGTCAAAATCTTTAAAGGATTTTTAAAGTTCTGTAAAGCCTGAGGCCGAATGGATTAGTTTAGAGGTTGCCTGAGACTTGCTGCAAGTTTCTAGTGGCTTGTATTCTCTGTGAACTCGAAGATTTGCGTCGCACGGTTTCACTTAATGTAAGAACTTCTCATTATTTGCAAAACTAAGTAGGGCATTGACATTTCCATTTATAGCATTTAGCAGACACCCTTATCCAGGGCGACTTACAGAAGTGCTTTGTAAATCCACAAAACAGTCAAAAAAGTTAAAAATGTTTTCCCAGTTTCTTAAATAGTGCCTGTAAAAGTAGTCGTCACCCCAGGAAATTTTACTTCATCTAGATAGGGCTCATGCCAAATCAGTGACGCACTTAAAGAAAATAATAAATAAGCTTAATAAAGCCTAATAATGTACAAAATATGAATGAGACAAAAATGTTCTACTTGGTCATTTATTTATGGAGGAAAATGATCCAATATTACATATGTGAGTGGCAAAAGTATGTGACCCTTTGCTTTTAGTATCTGGTGTGACCCCCCTGTGCAGCAATAACTGTAACACAATGTTTTCTGTAGCTGTTGATCAGTCCTGCACACCGGCTTGGAGGAATTTTAGCCCATTCCTCCGTACAGAACAGCTTCAGCTCTGGGATGTTGGTGGGTTTCCTCACATTAGCTGCTCACTTCAGGTCCTTCCACAACATTTCGATTGGATTAAGGTCAGGACTTTGACTTGGCCATTCCAAAACATGAACTTTATTCTTCTTTAACCATTCTTTGGTAGAACGTCTTGTGTGCTTAGGTCGTTTGTCTTGCTGCATGACCCACCTTCTCTTGAGATTCAGTTCATGGACAGATGTCCCTGACATTTTCCATTAGAATTCTCTGATATAATTCAGAATTCATTGTTCCATCAATGATGGCAAGCCGTCCTGGCCCAGATGCAGCAAAACAGGCCCAAACCATGATCATGAAAAATCTGATGATATTTTAGGTCATATTTATGCAGAAATACTGAAAATTCTAAAGGGTTCACAAACTTTCAAGCATCACTATAAATGCAGCATTTACACATGCGTCGTTATGCGGATTATCCCTATTAATTCTGATACTCAAGACACGTGAACCAAATAACGTGTTCTGTTGCTTAATTATACACTTAACTCTGTGTGTGTGTGTGTGTGTGTGTGTGTGTGTGTGCAGAAACCTGGTAAAGATGTGGAGTCCATCATCCAGGACATCAACTCTCAGAAAGAGAGAGACGAACTGCAGGACAAGGAGCGGTGAGATCATGTAGCAGCACACGTGATGTAATGAGCCGTGTTTTTTTATTTTTTTATTTTTTAAGTTCTTGCCCTGCTTTCCCCGGAGCTCAGGTGGCGCAGTAATAAAATATACAAGCGCACCACCGATGGGACCTGGGTTTTGAGTCCCTTCTGTCCGGGTTGAACATCTCAGCTGGACATGATTGCCTTTGTCTGAATGAGAGGTGTCATCAACTAGAGCTGCAAACAGTGACCCCTACCTGCCCAGGCCATGGCAACACCCATGTTCTGTGTTCTCAGCATAGCCCTGTCCATGTCTCTGAATAGGATGTATGGGTTTAAAACAGAGGTCTTTTGCCCTGGATGAGACACCAGTCCATTGCAGGGTAGGCAGGGGTCACTGATGCCTCTCCCTTCGTCATAACTTTTATTTATATCTTTAATTGACCCCTGTTTAGTAAAACCTTTCTTAAACTCTTTCCATGTGTGCTCGTGTCTCTGTAGGTACATACCTGAAAGGGCGCGGTCGCGCAGCCCTGTCTCTCACTCGCTTTCTCCGCCCTCGCACAGCCCCAGCTTCACCTCCTGCAGCTCCTCCCACAGTCCGCAGGGTGCATCCTGGATCAACGGCCTGGGCTCGCGCCGTGGATCTTGGGATTGGACACCCCGTGACAGGGACGAGTGGCGGAACGGCGAGGACGAGAGGTCCGACGATCGCAGGAAGACCTACCTCAAACCGGCGGACGAGCGCGGCCGCGACCGCTATTTCCCCTCCCACCACCCCACCGACGATTTCTATAAGAAAGACAAGCAGCTTCACTCCACACACCAGAGGCACGAGGCCAGGTTTAGAAGGAGGGATGGAGGAGGGGATTACCACCGAAGCCGGCATGCCCAGTCTGAGGCGGCTGATGACACGCGAGGCAGGAGGATGAGCAGGAGACACGAGAGGGACGAGCGCGAGACCAGCATTCACGTAGGCTACGTTAGCGTTACATTCGATCACCTGACCGGTAGACAGGCAATGCCGATTTCACCAGGAATGAGAGCACCAGTCCTTCTACAGGTGCTCCCCGATTTAGGATATGGTTACGTTCTGATAAACCCGTTCTAAGCTGAATGTATCGTAAACCAAGGAGTTTCATGTATACTGTGTAGTGGCCGGTTTTAGATAATCAGCATCGGAAGATACCTGTGCTCATTTTCAAATACAGTGCAGAAAATCCAGAAGAACTTTCCTGCATTAGAACTTGAACTGGGACTGAGATGTTTTTTTTCCCCCAGAATCAAGAATTGCAAGTGCAAGAAAACTTTTTATATTTATTTTCAAACACAGTGCAATTATAAGTTTAGCTTTGATTACGGCACCCATTCGCTGTGGTATCGTGGTATCCACAAGCTTCTGCAGTGTCACGACATTTATTTCTGTCCAGAGCTACATTCATTTTTCCTCAAGATCTCGTATTGATGATGGGAGATTTGTTCCACTGCGCAAAGTCTCCTCCAGCACATCCCAAAGATTCTCAATGGGGTTCAGCTCTGGACTCTGTGGTGGCCAATCCATGTGTGAAAATGATGGCTCCTGCTCCCTGAACCACTCTTTCACAATCTGACCCTTCTGAAGCAGATGAACATCATTTCCACGACCACAGGATGTCTTTTGACATGGTTGTTTAACAAATGAGAAGCTCCTCACTGCATCAGTTAGGATTAAAGAACTTGTTGGTGGCTGAAACATGAAAGCAGTAATTATCCGATGGGCGGCTCTTTTTTTTAAGTATGTAACTATTTGCTTAGTTAAATCCAGGTGGTGACCTTATTTTTGGCCAGGCAGTGTAAGTTCATTTAAGTGTGTTGTGAGAAAGCGTTTGCACTGATTGCCTGCATGCATGTTTGTGTTACAGAAAGAAGCTAGTGAGCACCGAACAAAAGACCGATCAGCATCTCCACATAGCAGCAAACCTACAGAACCCACGGAGAATGAGTGCGACAAAGAGAGTGAGGTAACACACACGCACAAACACACTTGGCTCGGCAGCAAAACCTTGTTTCCGTGATGTAAAGTTAAATATTTACCCATCCCCAGGTGGAGGACGGTGCGAGTGAAGACGACACGGACTGCTGGTATCCTAAGAGCATGGAGGAGCTGGTCACAGTGGACGAGGTGGGTGAAGAGGACGACTCCATCATTGAACCCGACCTCCCTGGACTGCAGGACGAGCAGGTGACACAAGAGCCCAGAGCGGAGGAGGAACCCACGCCAGCAGAGAGCATCCAAGAAGAACTGGTACAGATTCCAAACTCGGACTCAGAGGAGGCATCATGCGACGAGCCCAAGTGTAGCGAAGCGGCCTGCTCTCAGATCGGCCCGTTACCTGATCAGGAGTTCAAAAGTGAGCTGGAGGACACCACAGAGCCACGCCCACCAACGACACACACTCCACCTGCCACACAAGGCACGCCTGTGACGCAGAGTACGTGCGAATCTGCAGACTCTCAGGCTGGAGGTGAGACCAGCAGGATGTCGGAGACTGAGGAGACACAGCTTATTGAAGAGAACCAGAGGCGAGGTACACACACATCTGCCTCAGTGGCTTTGTGGGGACTTTCCACAGACATAATGATTGCTGTAACAGTGTTAATTTTGACAGCAAATTTTTATTTAGTTTTAGTCATAATTTAGTCATCTGAATTGTTTTTAGTTTTAGTCTAGCTTTTGTCGACTAATTATAATAAGATTATAGTTGACTAAATCTACAGTAGCTTTAGTTGATTAAAATATGAAATGTAAAGGCTGCAGTACGTAAATGCTTTATTAACATTTCCCTTTTCAGATGAAACATCTACATGCATGCACTGGTAATAAAAGTAGACATGAAAGTGGTTACCACCATAGATCTGCTTCACACTCGGTGTGGACATTCAGCAGATATTCTAGAATAGAATAAAGTTGGAATGAATGATGTATAATTAGATATAATTAAGATTTAAGCTCAGGTCTATATGCATGTATTATAATAACAGTACACAGTAACGTGGTCACCAAAACTCAATTTCCAGCAAAGATCTGCTTCAAACTCGGTGTGGACACTCATGAGATGTTGTAGAATAGAATCAAGTTAGATTAAATGATATATTATGAGCTTTAACATATAAGGTCGTATATATGTGCATTTATTCATAATTACAGTATAAAATGGAGTTATGTTAGCCGAATACTCCTTAAATATAATACGAACACTTTTCAGACAGAGTTAAAATATATCCACGTCACAAACTGAAAACATATTTTAATCCCTACTTTATTTGGATTTAGGTGCTGATAGCTTGACCGCAGTTTCAGGACGACATGCCTGCAGATATCCATTAAACTTCGATGTATTTTTACCGGAGATTTTCACCCCACACAGTTTACGAAGACTATTGTTTTCCTTGATATCAAATGAGAAATGTGTCCATATATCGACCCTCCTTTCTCCCAGCTGTTGACATTGTCGAGCTAGTACGATCGTCTCGGGGTCAGATCAAACGTCTGCGTCTCACCGCATTACTGATTGGATCGCTGCCCAACTCATCCCGCCTTTCCACATATACTCACGTTATGATTGGATCTTTTCTTAACTTATCAGATCTGATTGGATGTCGTCTCTGCCAAACATTTTCGTCTCGTTTTTTTTCGTTGAGAAGTATCCATTCATTTCGTCCTAGTTTAACTTTTTTTAAATTAATTTTAGTTTAGTCACCGTCTCGTTTTCATTACAAAAAAAGGGTCATTGACGGAAACTATGACAAATCATCCGTCAACTAAATTAACACTGGCTGTAGCTAAATAATGCTATATCTACACTTAACCCTAATCCTAACCGTATCCTCAGTAACCTAATGGAAATCTTTTGACAGTATTTTGTCCCCAATTCCCAAGCCCACCCCCAATCTCCTGGTATTTTACAGAAGTACAGAGCTCACAGGCTGTAAGTTCTCCACAAACAATAGGCATCGAGGCTCCTTCACCCTCGAGAGAGCAGGAGAAGATCATCAGCGAGCACAGCATCCCACTAGGTGAGTCCACGCTTGCCTAGTAGTTCAAAGAATGCTTTTCAAACGTGCACTGGGACAAAGTTGTGGAAAGGCACAAGTTAGGAGAAGGACACAAAAAGATTTCGGAGGTGCAATAAATGGCACCAACAACACCTTGTCTAATGTAGTTAGGAAGGTTGTCCTTCCCAAAGACCTAGCCAGGAGGATTTTGATCAGGGAAGCTATCAGTACTGTGGTGGTTAAGATACTGAACTATGGTCCAGAAGGTCCAGGGTTCAAATCCCACCTCTGCTACAATAGGGTCCCTGAGCAGGGTTCTTAACTCACCATTGGATTGTAAAGTTGTATCACTCTGGATAAGGGTGTCTTATAATGACTAAATGTTAGGAGTGTAACGGTGCAAAAATGTTGAGTTGTATTACATGATGTAATGCAGTAGCATTTTTAGCGTGTGTCATTCTCACAGATGCACATTTTCTGTTACCAGTTGAAGGGGACTAAATATTCTTTTTGCTTACGTTTTTTCACAAATGAAAAGTAGATATTATTTTGTCTTGTCTTCAGAAATAAAAAGGAATGTTTTCACTTGGTTATTTAAGATTCGGTGAATCTACAACAGAGGATTTTGATTACACTGTTTCTAGTCATTTATTTTAATTGCTGGGGACTAAAGTTTTATGCTTAAAAACGTGATAAGAAAATGTCTTTTTGAGTTGCTTATACTTCAGAAATACAAAAGGAATGCTTTTTAT
>JAJAGP010001893.1:15000-117500 GCA_025084515.1 Ancistrus triradiatus
CTAGGATCTACTCCTAGTGAGGGAAACGCCCACAATTCTGTGATCTTTCTTAGAATTTCGTCACTAGGAGCTACTCTTAGCACTAGGAATCTTTAGTAATATGGCCCCAGATCTTACTGTCCTTGTGGGGACCGAATGTAGTATAAACATATCTCACACACACACACACACACACACACACACATAAGTAAAACAACACAAGTTGGAACTTTTCCATAGTTCCTGAATTGAGGTAGGTAATTAATACGTATGGCACGAGTCTGTGAACCAGACGTGAACCAGGCAAGCTTTGGCTCCGTGGAGCTCATTATCTATTAAACCCACTAAAAAGCAGACACACAGACGCCCAAAATTTCTGTGGTTACCGCGATGCGGTGCGACCGAGAGAAATCGATTCACACACATCACCTGTACCCCACAGAAACACTAGCTGCTTCCGAATCCGTGTCCTCGCAGTGTAAGATGAGCAGCAGGCTGACCGCAGTGATGGCATGATGTGTCCAGAGATTTTATTTCCTGGCCCATCATTACACTCTTAGTTCTGTCAGGACAAGCTTGAGGGCTTAAGGAGGGGGCGAGGGAGTCAGACACCATTAACACCCCTAATTACATATTAAAACATTCTGTCCTCGTGGTACTGTGGTAGCCTAGTGGGTAGGCACTGGACAAATCCCACCTCTGCCAAGCTGCCACTGTTGGGTCCGTCTGCTAAATGCTGTAAATGTAAATTTCTGTCTGCATACAATACATGTACCGAATCTCAGCTTCAGCTCCCCCTGCTGGTCAGGATTAGTTGAGTTAAATCTACTTTTAGTGCTCTGCAACTTCAGCCTGGAACTCGTTCCTGGTGTAACCACGTTTTGAAAGGGGCTGCTGGTATAAAACCTGCACATGGCATGTGCCACTGTTCGTGCCAGTGTTTGTCAGGCTCAATTTAAAAGATTACAATGTAATCATTTATAGAGGGAAAGGAAAAGCAGGTTTGTAATATTATGCAAGTCGAGTTAAACCCTGTTATATGAATTGACCTCATTCCTGTATATGGTTTGGATAATGAATATTTGGATAGTAGGACCTCTGTGTATTTTTGTTATAGGAATATGGCTATGTTGGGCCTGCATTTATAAAACTCATTACACACACAGTCTTGGTAATCCTAGCTTTATGGGGAATATCCATTGCTGAATGATTATGGGAGCTAATTAATAGACCTAACTTTAGTTCCCCTTAACCTCAGTAACCTAAAACAAATATTGTGACTTTTGTTTATCATAAGAAAGTTGCAGTTTCTGTGGAAAAAAGCAGTTAACCTTGTGGGGACCACCAACTGTCCCTACAAGTTAAAAAATGTCAGATCTTTCAATGCTTGTGGGAGTCCCCACAGTGTAATATAAACATGACAGCACACACACACACACTATGAGCTGAATTATACTGGATTGAATGAGTGAACTGGATTATAAAACAACACAGTAAACACAGTGTAATAAGAGAGGTAAGCAGTAGGATTAGCCTCCCTCCTCCGGTTGACTGGGGATGCCCTGCCACCGGGACTTTCCCATCGAGGACGCATGATCCTAAAGTGACTCAGTGTATCGGACTAAATAGTAGAGATATGCATATTTTTTACGTTATTCTATTCAATATTTCTCTTTGTAATTGGCTCATAGGCTATAGCGTTTACATTCTCTATTTCATTATACTCTCCATAACAGTTATTGTCTCTAAAATGTTACCTGTTATTTTATTTTACTGTTAAAATATGTTCTCTCTGTCCATATTTATTTAGCTTCTGTTTTTTTAAACTGTCACTGTGAACTTATTAATTGGATAACTTTGTTTAATTCTTTCATATAACATCTAAGCCGCCCAAGGATGACGGGTCTCTTTTTGAGTCTTGTTCCTCCCAAGGTTTCTTCCTTATAATGTTTAGGGAGTTTTTCCTTGTCACTGTCGCCCTAGGCTTGCTCAATTTGGGGTTGGCTTTATAAGATAAAAGATAATCTAAAATTGAAAGGGTTCTTTGAGACAATGCTCCATTGTACAAAGTGCTATAAACATAATGCTGACTTGAAATATGGTTCGAATGGAAAAAAATGGTTCATGCTGTCTAGAATAAGGATGTGTGTGTGTGTGTGTGTGTGTGTGTGTATGCAAGTCCTGTAATGGGGGGGGGGGGGGGGGGTTAACAACAACAACAACGATTAGACATTACACCTTGATCTAACCGAACTAACCGAATTGATAAACGAACATGGATCTGAATCTTTTACCTGAATTGACTCCCTGTCTGTGTTGAAATGATTTTATCACAATTAAGTTACATTATATAATAATTCTAACATAAAATCATAAAGTCTGAGACCATAAAGTCTGTGCAAAAATTTGTGTACCACTGTATGTAATTAATGCTCTAATTTCACCCCGCTGTTCTGTCTTTGCAGAAGTATCTGTCACAGCTGGCCGAGGAAAGTCTGCTGCACTTCAGCTCTGACGCAGAGTGAAATGAAACGGAGCCGAGACTCACAACCAGGCCATGCAGAGCCAGAATACCAGGACAAAGAGAGAGAGAAAGAAAGAAAGAAAGAGAGAGAGAGGATACTGATCCCAGCCAAAGTTATGAACGTCTCTGAACTAACGTGAGACGTCTGGAGTTTCTGTAGCCATTGTACAGCGGAGACTCGCGGTTAAATTATAAATGAAAAGAAAAGGCAGATGGAAACCTGACAGATCACGCCGCAGCTACTCTCAAGCTCTGTTTCGTCGACTTCCTCTTGCGGTTTTTATCAGCTGCTGCTCTTAGTGCGGAGTTTATAAAAACGTCTTTAAAGCAGCAGTACAGGGGAACCTAAATAAGTCACATTAGGGCCTCTGAGCTGTTTGGGTCCCTGTAATAATGACCACATTCTTACTGGTATTTCAGATGCATACTTCAGTGATATAGAGCCAGAATTTGTGGACACCCAGTTACTACAAAATCAGGTCCATTAGTTTGAGTTTGTCTCTCTGCTGCCACATCAACCTTTCAATTTTGGAACCACATGCCTGTGATGTTGGACAATAAGCCCTGGCTTGCAGTAGGCATTCCAGTTCCTCTCAAAGGTGTGTGATGGAGTGAAAGGGGCTCCTTATGGATTTTAGGTGGGCAGAAAGTTGAAGGTGGAGGTGGAAGCCAATAAGAGTGTAATGGTGAGAGTCATTGAGGCTCAGTACAACCCGAATCAGTCCTGGGAGTGATTGAGAAGCTCTGAGAAACCACAGCTCTTTTACAATGATTAATCGTTTCTCACGGCTTCCAGTCACTCCTACATTCCTTCATCATTTTCATACCATTACATTACATTAGCTCCAGGCTGGCTGCCTTATCATGATGTCATGTTAAGAACCCCAACCTCCCTTCAGATGCTGTTGTACATCAGTTTCATTAGTTTGGAGTATCTTAAAGTTCTCAATTCTAAATCTACACCATGGCGTCCTTGAATATGCTGACTTCACTACATTTGATTACATATTCTCACAACATCTCTACTTAAAGTCAGGTCAAGTCAAGTCAGATCTATTTATACAGCGCTTTTTACAATAGAGCATTGTCTCAAAGCAACTTTACAAGTTTAGATTATCTCCTAATATCTACGTCCAATGCCAAAGGTATTCAAGCATAATAAAGTAAGTTATCATCTAACTACAGGTATGTGCCGTTTACCATCAGTCCGTTCGCTTTAACTGCCGAGGTCGAATTCGAATAAATTATGATATGAGTTTCAAAAATCTCTCTTTTAACTCAGCTGTAAACAGACTCAAAAAGGCAAAGACACTGTGCAGGGCTGCCCGATGTATGATTTTAAAGTATTCCGTACTGTATTGAACTCTGATTACCATATTTTATTTAATATTAATAACAGACTCCTATGTTAATGGCTTATTTTTGTACTGTTACATTGCCCAATATGGCAGCCTGTTATTAAAGTACAGTGCCCTCCTCCAGTCACTCTCTACAGTGAGTTCTTGTCCAATAGATGGTGGCTCTGTGGTGGCTTGGCAGGACATCCACCAATGGATCTACAGCGTTGAACAGCCAATCAGCGCTGTGGATCCACGCGCAGAGGCGGGAGTTAGAGTTTAATTGCAGAAGTCCGTCATGCACACAAAAGCTTGCTTGGTGTTTAGAGACTAGTGATGGGAATTCCGGCTCTTTTCAGGGAGCCGGCTCTTTTGGCTCGGCTCACTAAAAAGAGCCGGCTCTTTCGGCTCCCTAGTGGCTCTTTAGATTGTTTGTAGCTTAATTTGTTATTTCTCTCTCTCTCGCGCTCTCGCTCTCGCTGTCTGCTCATAACCGGCTCTCAATCGGCTCCCAGTCAGGAACCGGCTCCCGTCGTTCATGTCAAAGAGCCGGCTCTTAGAGCCGGATCGGTCGCGACCGACACATCACTATTAGAGACTTTTTGGGCAAGTTACCCTTAAAAGACTACGTGTTGATGGTAATGTCTGGTCAACGTCCAATTCGTGTTTCACAGAGCGTAATGCGGATGTTAAACGATGCATAGTTGTAACGGGTTTTAAAATCACACGGCTACACATGTGGTATCGATCCCTTAAAAATACGCAACATGAATTAATTTCTCGCGCCAATTTATCGTCCTTATATAAATGTTGTATCCGCCATAGACACTGGGAGAGTGATTATTATCGTTATTAAGTGGTAACTGTTGGAAATAAAGCATGTCGTCAGGAGGTTAAAGTAGAAAGTGTGAGGGAGGAAGTCGGAATCAGAATGTTTGGTTAAATAAAGATCGTGTTTGCAATACCATGTTCCTAAACCTGCTGGGTCCTGAAGGTAACGAGGAAATGACGAGGGTCATTTCATTAACGTGTGTAATGAGTCTTGTGTGCACTTGCATCCTCAGGTCAGTGAGAACGTGTCATTTATGATTAATGAATCAGTTCATTCTATTGAATCAGGAGGAAAAACCTCGCTCCTTCATTCACTCATGTATATAATATTGATAATAACTACAATAGTAATAACGAAGCAATACTTGAACCGGACCATGCTGAGATGAATTTGTGTAAAAAACTGAAGTGTGCCGATGTAGTTTACACTGAAATAAAGCTTCTTAAAGCTTTTATCTTTTTGAATTTTTTGTACATTATTCATTCATATTTGTGTCTCACCTTTGAGATGCCTGAGATTGAAATGTTATTGCAATGTTCTGATGTCAATAAAGATTTGGATGAATAATCACTGTGCCCTGCTATTGCGTGTAGAGTTTGGTACAAAGGTATCGTTGCATAGTAGGATTTTTTTTTAAAAGAACATCCTGATCAGGGTTGAACCTCTCCTAAATACTCTGGGTAAGTATGAGCAGCCAAGATCTCACACAGATACAGATACTTTAGAATCTTCTATATTTCTGCATAAATATGACCTAAAACATCACCAGATTTTCACACAAGTCCTAAAAGTAGATAAAGAGAACAAATGACACAACAAATGAGACAAAAATATTATACTTGGTCATTTATTTATAGAGGAAAATGATCCAATATTACATATTAGTGAGTGGCAAAAGTATGTGAACCTCTAGGATTAGCAGTTAATTTGAAAGTGACATTAGAGTCAGGTGTTTTCAATCAATGGGATGACAATCAGGTGTGAGTGGGCACCCTGTTTTATTTAAAGAACAGGGATCTATCAAAGTCTGCACTTCACAACACGTTTGTGGAAGTGTATCATGGCACGAACAAAGGAGATTTCTGAGAACTGAGAAGAAAAAGAGTTGTTGATGCTCATCAGGCTGGAAAAGGTTACAAAACCATCTCTAAAGAGTTTGGACTCCACCAATCCACAGTCAGACAGATTGAGTACAAATTGAGGAAATTGAAGACCATTGTTACCCTCCCTAGGAGTGGTCGACCAACAAGGATCACTCCAAGAGCAAGATGTGTAATAGTTGGTGAGGTCACAAAGGACCCCAGGGTAACTTCTAAGCACCTGAAGGCCTCTCTCACATTGGCTAATGTTAATGTTCATGAGTCCACCATCAGAAGAACACTGAACAACAATGGTGTGCATGGCAGGGTTGCAAGGAGAAAGCCACTGCTCTCCAAAAAGAATGTTTGCTAAAGATCACATGGACGAGCCAGAAGACTATTGGAAGAATATTTTGGGACAGATGAGACCAAATGATTTTTTGGTTTAACAGAAAAACATTATGTTTGGAGAAAGGAAAACACTGCATTCCAGCACAAGAACCTTATCCCATCTGTGAAACATGGTGGTGGTAGAATCATGGTTTGGGCCTGTTTTGCTGCATCTGGGCCAGAACAGCTTGCCATCATTGATGGAACAATGACTTCTGAATGATATCAGAGAATTCTAAAGGAAAATGTCTGGACATCTGTCCATGAACTGAATCTCAAGAGAAGGTGGGTCATGCAGCAAGACAACGACCCTAAGCACACAAGCCGTTCTACCAAAGAATGGTTACAGAAGAATAAAGTTCATGTATTTGGATGGCCAAGTGAAAGTGTAGAAAAAATATAGAAAATTCTAAAGGGTTCACAAACTTTGAAGCACCATTGTATAACATGCCAGACTACATACACACAGTAACCCAAGGTTAGGTTCCAATAGCCAGAAATAAGGCAGCCAGGGTGGATAATGGATGTGTTGATTTATTTTAGAACTGTGTCATGAGTTTTAGGATTACAGGTTTTTTTATTTTTAATATAATTTCATAAAGCGTTTTGACCCACTGACCGACCTACCTACCTACCTACCTCTCTCTCTCTCTCTCTAACAAGTCGATTTTATTCTGGATTCCTGAGCAGAACAACAGGACATCATTACTTTTAATTTGTTCTTCATTTCTCATCCATGGCAGAGTAACGCCCACTTTAGTGTTAAATCACCTAGTGTCTAACAGGCTTAAATTTTATGTACCTTTGTGCCCCAACGACTGATTGGCCAGCAAAGGGGTACGTACAGCTGTGACTACTGTGTACGACAAGTAGACTTCAAACGCCCCTGTACTTAAGTCAAATAATGCTATTGTTAATGAGTTTTAAAATATTAAATTAATTTCATCAGAAAGGATTACGTCATGTCTTTGTGGTTGCAATTCTGACTTCTGCCACAAGATGGCTGACGACGAATTTACTCCACGTAGAAAACACCAGAAAGCCGTCGACCCGTTCTCAGACTGCGGCTTCCTATTGGTTAGCCTAGTCGCTTGACTTTAAATATTTTGACCAATCAGAAGGTTTAAAGGGAGGTTCTGCGTCATTGAGTTGCTGGGCAGAGGGAAGAAAGCGTTCGCGAACAGTAGCGCTGCGTTGTCAGTTGGAAAGCTGAACTTGAAGCGAGGTGAGTGACTTTTTGTGTTTAGTTTGGTCAATTGTTGCACTCTGAAACATTTTAAGGCGGTTTGGAGACTTTAGACATCGCGTTTCTGCGTGAAACAACCGTGTGCGTTTGTTCAATGAAGCTGACGCAGATTTGTTTATGCTCGAATCCCAAATTGCTGCGTCTCCCCTACCGAAGCCGACTGTCTACGCTGTGAAATGATCGCTTGTGCACCCTACATAGTGCACTACGTCATGATTTCGCGTCAATTCGGCATGCGGCTCCGATGTGGTGGGTTTGCTGCTTGTGTATACATAACAAACCTGTCCGTTACAATGAACCAGACGCAACATTACACATTTAAGCGCTAAATTCTTACAAAGCGAAACGTGCCGCCTTAAAAGGGTAATGTTTAACTCTTTAAAACCAACATTTAAACGAAGATTGGTTCAGTACATTGATCGGTCGGTAGGTTGGCATGTTGAGGCATGTACTGTAAGGACACCCTTGAACTTTAATGTCGAGATTTGTATATCTTATTGTTATAATTCGGCTAAGTAATAGAAATAACACAACAAACCGCTTTGAGGAGACACCTTTTCACTCTAATGATCAAATGTGGCTTATATTAAACACTTGCTACATTTAGCCAGTGACTTGGTCAATGTGATTCATTTTATTTTTTCATTTTCACAGCTTGTGTTCTTTCTTTAGTCGAAGAGCAAAAGTCAGGAATTAAATCATGGCAACAGACTGTGAGGCATGGCTAAACGCCAACCCTTTGGGTAAGCACTCAACTGCTTTATGTATATAGTAGGTTTAATCCCAAACAGCATCTTATTCCCTACATGTGCCCTTCTTATGAGCCCTACATAGAGGATACTCATGCACGGCATAAGAGATCATACCCTCATGGATCAGCACAGATGAAACCACCAGCATGAACACCCTTTTTTGAGCTTCAGATGCCATTATATATACAGTATGGTACAAAAGTCTTAGGCCACCATTAGATTTGCTGTTTTAGCAATGGTATAATGACCACACATTATTGAAGATGGGGATCTTTAGTTGTAATTTGCTGAGTGTGCATTATACAAATCGGTGCAGTGTTATGCATACGTGGCTCGAGCACAGTTAAGTTTGCCTTGACTGTGAAGAAACTGTCTTCATATTTGTGCTCTTAAGTTTGTAATCCCTCTGTGTGCAGAGGCGGGTGACCTGAGTGACTCCTATCAGTCCGGGACTGAGGAGAACCGCGTGAGGGCCAGGGCGATTGACGAGGTGAACGGGAACTGGGTTCTGACGCCGACGGGCACAGTGCACGAGGCTCGGCTCAAGGCCAAGGCCAAGCGGCGTCTCCGCAAGAACTCCTCCAGAGACTCTGGCCGAGGAGACTCGCTCAGCGAGAACGGGGACACCACGAGATCCGCCGCACCCCCAGCCAGCCCCAAGAGCAAAGTGCTAGACCGCAGGTCTCGTCTAGGCAAAGGGAGGGGCCTGCCAAAGAAAGGTGAGAATTATTGTTATTATTAAGGGATAGTAATTCTAACTTCTATTGAGGTGTCCAGTCTTTATATTAAACAGCTTTTATGTTATTTATTTAGCCCACATCCATAGTTGTATCTTTCTCATCCTAGTTTGTTATTAAGCTTACTTAATTTGCTAGGCTTATGGTTTAAGATACTACCTACAGTAGACGTGTCTTCCTCGTCGTACAGAGTAATGTTTGTTGACTTGTTTCTCTTTCTTATCTCACCCATATGTGGGTTAATTACTGTAAACAGAACAGCTAAGCAGGTTTGACATGAGTGCTGTTCTATAAATGGTAACCCGAGCTTACTCGCTCACTCATTAATACAACATAACATCCTCAGCCTCTTATTTTCCATACTTGATTGTTGGTACTTGGTGACGCTGTGCGGAAATAGTGAGAGTCATATTCGTTTATGGCTGCATGCCGTTTGTTATTGCTTCGTTCGTGATGACGCAGGGTTACTCTGCATTAGAACAAGGTCTGATCTAATCCGTCGTATCCACTGTTTATAATCTCTAAGTGCAGTTTTATTTATACAGCCCCTCTCCAAGCTTTTAGATGCGAGTACAGAGTGTACTGGCCAGCATGCAGGTATGAGGTATACAGAAGCAGCCGGTGATGCATAATGACCAAACCAAAGCGTGTCGCAGCGTAGAGTGAAACTCTGAAAGAGGATGCAAAATGCGTCCCCAAGCCCTTTGTGGATGGGATTTAATGTACATGAGGTCATGGGGAAACTTGTAGGAGCCACTCGGTGATTTGCACGGAAATGTGACACATCGGTGTTTTCTCACTTCCTGATTTGGTCCTGTCGGGACTCGTAGCTTTCCATACTTTCCATAGCTGCTTAATCCAATTCAGGCTCTTGGAGCCTGGCAGCACAGGGTGCAAGGGGTGGGATAACCCTAGACCGGGCACCAATCAGTCGCAGAGCATGTATGCACATGCACTCATTTGCACTCGGGCACTAGGTGCCAGCTGACCTTATAGTTTTGGAATATGGGAGGAAATCCACATAGAAATGTGGAGAACATGCAAACTCCACACAGATGGAGTCTGGGGATCTCCAGACCTTGGACCCCACCTGTGTGGGTACTCCGGTTTCCTCCCACACTCCAGAGACATGCATTAGGTTAATTGGTCGCTCTAAATTGGCCCAGTATGAAGGTTTTGACTAGTATTGATATAACCTGTTGTGCCCATTGATGCTGATGTCATTAAATAGAGACAAAATCAACAAATGAACTTTTGAGTCTGCGCTGTTTAATTGGACTGAATGTTACAATGTTCTCCAACATGAGAGCCGTGAGAGTACGAAATACAGAAACGTAAACCAGATATTGCCAGCCGATTAAAGCAGCTACAGGTATAAAGCCTTACTTCATAATGATCAGTCCTCTCAAATATATATGAGACCTGCATCCAGGCTCCTAGAGAATACAACCTGCTAGAAACTCGCTCATTACAGTCCAGGCACAGGAGGTTTATTACAAGTTAGTAAAACAAATAGTAGGATCTATAATCATATTAATGTACCTTTAAGAAGCTTGTGCCCAAAATGACTAGGTTTGGTCATGTGATCAGGTGCAGGGCCCTATTTATAGGTCGTATTCAAAGCCTGAAGCAAGTGCGTTCTGTGTTTAGGAGCAGCCACAGGGTTTCCGGAAGAGTGCTCATGCCGTTTATCCTATGGTGTTTACATGGTGCCTTTCTTAGCCATGCCTTAATACCTCTGCATTTCTTCCAAACAAAGCGTTTGGGTGGGAAATGTTACATCATCGCTTGTTGTTGTCAGCCTGTAGCGATCGTGCTGGGTGTGTGCTCAAAACCCAGCCGAGGTAGAATCTGCGCTCCTCTAATGAGTTATGTAAGGAGTCATGTCCAGTGAGCCAAAAATGACTCGCATAGCCCGTCCCACGAATGTTCGACTGCTGTGGCTAACTCCCAAAGCGTGGTTTATTGTAGTCTATGAAGTAGTTTAAGTTCAGGGAGACTGTGCTATAGACGGTATATGTGCTAAAAAAAAAGCTCTTCAGTGTACTGTCACTTTCGGTGCTGCTGTTGGGTAAACGTGAAGATTGGTGCTGATTGTGTGCTGCTTGTTTACTGATCAGTAAACAGGTTTAACAGTGAACTGGCTGACATCAGATATCCTATGTGTAGTTACAATGACAGCTTCGGTTAAGAGCACAGTTAGGACGGAAGCTTTTACCGAGCAACAGTTCTCATCAACTTCCTGATCTTATCTGAACTTCAGATAAGAACTGGGGTTTAACCAAACCCCTTGACATGCCCTAACATGCCCCTTAACATGTTAAATCATTTATGGATAACCCCTGTACTGTGCGGATGCCATGACACAAGGTGGTGTACGCAGGTCGCCACGGCTTCAGAGATCCCTGGTTCAGTCCCAGCCAAGGGTGTGTGAAGTTTGCATGTTCTCTCTGTGTCTATGTGGTTTCCTCCCACATTCCGAAGACATGAGTCTGGTTAACTGGTTGCTCTAAATTGCTGCCAGTGTCATTATACATTGTACTAGTGTCAGTCTAACCATGTAGCCACTGGGGCTGATATGGAGTTAAAGAAGTTCACTTGATTAGGTACACCTTGCCACACTTGGTGGCATAGATTCTAGGTGCTAGAAGCATTCCTCAAAGATTTTGGTCCATATTTGACATGACGGCATCACGCAGTTGCAGATTTGTAGATTTCTCAGCTGCACATCCATGATGCCAAGCTCCCGTTCCACCACATCCCAAAGCTGCCCTGTCAGATTGAGATCTGCTGACTGTGGAGGCCATTTGAGTACGGTGAACTCATTACCATGTTCAAGGACCAGCTAGAGATGATTTGAGCTTTGTGACATGACGCGTTATCCTGCTGGAAGTAACCATCATGTGGTACTAGATTGTGGATCCAAAACTGTGCTCATGAAGGGATGCACATGGTTAGCAACAACGATTTAAACGATGCTCAGCTTGTATTAAGGGGTCCAAAATGTGCCAAGAAAATATCCTCCACACCATTTTACCACCACCAGCCTGAAACGTTGATACAAGGCAAGATGGATCCATGCTTTCGCGTTGTTTATGCCAAATTCTGACCCCGCCACCTGAATGTCGCAGCAGAACTCAGACCAGGCAATGTTTTCCGAGCTTCTGTTATCCAGTTTTGGTGAGCCCGTGTGAATTGTAGCCTCAGTTGCCTGAACTTGGCTGACAGGAGTGACACCCGGTGTTGTCTTCTGCTGCTGTTGCCAAATTGCTTCACGATTCAATATGTTGTTTGTTCAGAGATGCCTTTCTGTAAGCTCAAACCAGTCTGGTCATTCTCCTCTGGTATCAGCAAAGCATTTTTGCAGAGGTAACGGACCATTTGTCTGTAAACTCTAGAGATGGCGGTGTGTGTGTGAAAATCCAATTAGATCAGCAGTTTCTGAAATACTCAGGACAACCAACAACCGTGCCACGTTCAGTCACTGAAATCGCCCTTTCTTCTCCATTTCTGGCGCTCGGTTTGAACTGGAGCACGTCGTCTTGACGAGTAGTTGAACATGTACCTATTAAAGTGGCCGGTGAGTCTATAAGCAATGATGCAATTGGAGGCTTTGTTCACTATTCACCACATTCGCCTGTTTGTTGTTCATAAAGGCCACAGTGGTCCTGCAATACATGTGGATGCCCCGAAAGTGGCCTTTTTCAGCTGTTTCAGCATTTATGCAATCCTTAATATTTAAAGAGTTGCTTTCTTGCTCAAGTTAATTTCTTTTATGCCAAAACAGGCGCTCTGTCGCCGTGTGTTGTGGAACTAATGGGATGGGACGGTGCCACTATGGAACACAGACACCGGAGTGAAGACGTGAAATGTGTTGAGAATTTGAAGTCCTTTGCATTTGAGCAAGTGTTCTGTTTGTATGCAGGTGGTGCTGGGGGTAAGGGTGTATGGGGCACACCAGGAGAGGTGTACGACGAAGAGGAGGTTGACGTCCGTGACCCCAATTATGACGAAGATCAGGTAGCGGATGATAATTGACGATTATTTCTCTGTTGCCCAGAGTCCAGACTCCGCTGCTGTCCTGTTTAAGTTTTTATTTGCTGTTGCTCCTCCTACAGGAGAGCTGCGTGTACGAGACCGTGGTGCTCCCGCTGGACGAGAACGACTTCACCCGCACGGTCTCTCCCATCGTCCAGGAGTACTTTGAGCATGGTGACGCTAACGAAGTAGCGGTACGAGCGAGTGTTTGTGTACTAGTCTTCGAATGTCATGGGTAATCTGCTGAAGTCAAACGTGCAGGTTCGAATTCTGAGCTTTTCTCTCTCCGCAGGAGTTGTTGGGCGAGCTGAACCTGGGCAACATGCGCAGCGACGTCCCGCTCTTGGCCGTGTCTTTAGCGTTGGAGTCGAAGGCAAGTCACAGGGAGCTCACGTCCCTCCTACTGAGGCGCCTGTGCGGTCGCGTCCTCAGCCGCTCCGACATCGAAGCGTCCTTCCACAAGCTACTGAAAGAGCTACCCGACCTGGTGCTGGACACACCCACTGCGCCTCAGGTGATTATTCTCAAATGCAGTTCAGGGTTCCCCTGTGTGAGGAAATGGCAGTAGATACCGCTGGGAAAAGTTCCACTTTAGGCTCAGTAATGCACACGTACAATAAAAAACACAGACAAGAAATGAATGATGCATCCGAGGCACGTCTGGTTTGCCACGTTTGAAACCTGGCAACTCTACAATCCGTTCAGGATGACGCGCGTGTATAGTGGTAATCTTTGTGTGTGGGAGGGAGGTTCGAGGGGTGTGGTGTGGAGCTCAGGTGTGGTCTTAAGCTGTTGGGGCCTCTGCTATTGTGTGTGTGCATGCTGGCTGCAAGCTCAGCGCTAGAGCTAGAACACACGCACACAAACACAGTCGGGCTCGCACCAGCCTCGCAGCCTTCATTTTCACGTGGTTGTGTGAGAGGACTGGTTTTGTTCACCCTGGAACAGCAGATGCAGCTCTTTCCTCTCAGTACAGGAGACACGCGCAGGTCGTCCCCTCCCTGTCTGAGTAAACAAGGCTAATCCACAATGACCCACATTTTGTTTATAAAATGTCTGACATTTTTCTAAACTTTTCCCAACCCTGTTTTTGTCTTTGAAAGGTTATACAGCAGAAAGTACCCTAGGTCTGTAAATACCCAGGTGGCTTATTTAAAAAAGAATAAAAAGAAAAAAGAAAACACCTATCCTACTGAAAGTGTACTGTGAGGAAACATCAGTGGTTTTGGTTTGATTCCAGTTTAACCAAACTTTTAGTCTGTTCACCACCTGTTGTGAATCTTGGGGGTTGTACCGAAGTACTTCTCCATTTCCTTTATCCTCTCCTACACATGGACTTTTATTCCTGTTCCCCGGGCTCATCCAGAGAAGTCTGGGTTCTGCATTTGAGCCGGCTTCCTCTTCACATTTAGTCTTGAGTTTGTTTTTTTTTCCCATGTCACTGTTGATCATTGTAGGTCTGGACTGGACTTTTTGAAACATTTTTACAACCACATCTAGTGGTGATGCTCTGCCGGTGTAGCAGTCTACACAGTGGTGCTTAAGTTTGTGAATCCTTCAGAATTTTCCATATTTCTGCATAAATATGACCTAAAACATCATCAGATTTTCACACAAGTCCTAAAAGTATATAAAGAGAACCCAGTTAAACAAATGAGACAAAATTATTATACTTGGTCATTTATTTATGGCGGAAAAAGATCCAATATTACATATTAGTGAGTGGTAAAAGTATGTGAACCTCTAGGATTAGCAGTTAATTTGAAGGTGAAATTAGTCGGATGTTTTCAATCAATGGGATGACAATCAGGTGTTTTATTTAAAGAACAGGGATCTATCAAAGTCTGCTCTTCACAACATATGTTTGTGGAGGTGTATCATGGCACGAACAAAGATTTCTGAAGACCTTTGAAAAAGAGTTGTTGATGCTCATCAGGCTGGAAAAGGTTACAAAACCAAAACCAAAGAGTTTGGACTCCACCAATCCACAGTCAGACAGATCGTGTACAAATGGAGGAAATCCAATACCATTGTTACTCCCCAGGAGTGGTCGACCAACAAGGATCACTCCAAGAGCAAGGCGTGTAATAGTTGGTGAGGTCACAAAGGACCCCAGAGTAACTTCTAAGCAACTGAAGGCCTCTCTCACATTGGCTTATGTTAATGTTCATGAGTCCACCATCAGAAGAACGCTGAACAACAATGGTGTGCATGATAGGGCTGCAAGGAGAAAGCCACTGCTCTCCAAAAAGAACATTGCTGCTCGTCTGCAGTTTGCTAAAGATCACGTGGACAAGCCAGAAGGCTATTGGAAGAATGTTTTGTGGATGGATGAGATCAAAATAGAACTTTTTGGTTAAAAGAAAATCGTTCTGTTTGGAGAAAGAAAAACACTGCATTCCAGCATAAGAACCTTATCCCATCTGTGAAACATGGTGGTGGTAGTATCATGGTTTGGGCCTGTTTTGCTGCATCTGGGCCAGGACGGCTTGCCATCATTGATGGAACAATGAATTCTGAATTATATCAGAGAATTCTAAAGGAAAATGTCAGGACATCTGTCCATGAACTGAATCTCAAGAGAAGGTGGGTCATGCAGCAACACAACTGCCCTAAGCACACAAGTCCTCCTACCAAAGAATGGTTAAAGAAGAATAAAGTTCATGTTTTGGAATGGCCAAGACAAAGCCCTGATCTTAATCCAATGGAAATGTTGTGGAAGGACCTGAAGCGAGCAGCTAATGTGGGGAAACCCACCAACATCCCAGAGCTGAAGCTGTTCTGTACGGAGGAATGGGCTAAAATTCCTCCAAGCCGGTGTGCAGGACTGATCAACAGTTACAGGAAACGTTTAGTTACAGTTATTGCTGCACAGGGGGGTCACACCAGATACTGAAAGCAAAGGCTCACATACTTTTGCCACTCACTAATATGTAATATTGGATCATTTTCCTCAATAAATAAATGACCAAGAATAATATTTTGTCTCATTTGTTTAACTGGGTTCTCTTTATCTACTTTTAGGACTTGTGTGAAAATCTGATGATGTTTTATATAGACAATTCTAAAGGGTTCACAAATTTTCAAGCACCACTGTAATACAATAGCCAAACACCACCTTTCAGGCAGGTTGGGCATCACATCAGGACACAGTTGGCTGGGTCTAAGGGGGGCGCTGGTTATGTCCCTTGGTGCTGCAACAGCGACCCCTAACCAGCCATGGGATGGACTGGTTTTCTGTCCAGGGCACAGTGGTGGCACATTAGTGGTTGTTATATGGCAGAGAATATCAACAAGTGGAATCGAGCGTGACCAAATTGGGTAGAAAAATGGGGCCAGAAAAAAACCCAGAGACTTAATTGTTGAATTAAGCTGTGACACACGCAGTGTAAACACACGGTCCTAAATAGTGGTGTTAATGGTAATTAAAGTTAATCTCAGTTGCTGGGCAGCAGTCTAGATGTGTTTTGGGCGGGACCATGTTGCACTTGCTATTGGCCTGACATGTCAAACCAGACTGTTAATTAGCTTTCTGTTTGCTTTCAGTTGGTCGGTCAGTTTATTGCCAGAGCCGTAGGAGATCAGATCCTCTCCGAGTCCTACATTGACGGGTACAAGGGAAGCGTGGACTGTGAGCACGCCAGGTGTGTATTCATGTGGAGTTTCACTTATTACTAAATAAAATAACAAAATACAAATCAGTTACAGTTAATATAACTAACTAATATACATGGTGAATAAAATGTTTAGTAAAGAGGTTAATCAAATAAGTATCATATTTAAAATATGTAAGAGAATTCTCCAAAGATCCCTGGTTCGATCGTCACAAATGATGCCTGTTTGCATGAGAGATAATCCTGAGTTGCTTCTCACAAGTTCTTATGGAAGGTATGCCGTGCGAGTTACAAATTAACCTCCTACTAAATGACCGGATCAAACCTTTCATTACATAAAAACGTTCAGACCGAAGGACCGAACTGAAGCTCCATGAGTCACTTCAAATGAGTCAGAGCTGGAGGACTCTAGTCCTCACTCATACACACAATGTGTTCTGGGAAAATGTGCCATTAAAATCAATAGTACCCCTTTAAACCAATATGGTACATGTCTGTTTTCTGTCTTAAGTTTTATAAGACTTGCGTGTGTAAATCTTTTTAGGAGCATGCTTACAAAACATCCAAACAAAGTTTGTTTGCAACTTTGATTGTTAGGATTAAAATGGATAAAACATTTGAGCAGACAAATCACCCGAATGACCAAACCTTCCCCAGAGCAAATTGAGGCAAGGTTACTGTTATTCTTCTGAAATGCAAATGTGTGTGTGTGTGTGGCTCGTGGAGTCTGATGGTATGATCACAGCTATCTACAGTGTGTTATTGCTGATGTGACTGAAGCTTGTGGTTAATGGGGGGGAAACACAGCTGTGCTGCAGTGGTTCGGTCTTTCAGCTTAGTCAGCTTCAGCTGTGTGTAGGGTTCTGCCTTTTAGACTCAGTGTGCAGGTTTGACACGATTAATGTTTAAATGATCATTTTCACTTATAACTGGGAAAGAGCACAAGCAGTAAATGGCCAAAGGAGCTGAACTGGCTGGAAAACGAGAACCGGACTAAACGCTCAGCACGACTTTAGCCTCGCAGTGGATGAATTGTTGATGTGTGTGTGTGATGGTTTTGCTTGACAGGGCTGCTCTGGACCGTGCCGCTGTGCTTCTGAAGATGAGCAAAGAGGCAGGACTCCGAATTGACAACCTCTGGGGGTCAGGGGGTGGCCAGAGGCCCGTCAATCAACTCGTCAAAGAGGTCAGTCACACCTATGTGGGATTCTGCTTTAACTTGTTATTTTTTTGCTTACACCGTAGAGCCATGGTTCCCTCCTGGGGTCCATGCCCCCCTGAGGTCTGAAGTGCTCAATTTGTCAAATATGCTTTTTAAGTCAGCTGAACTTAAAGGAAGAAACTATAAAAGGAACCCAAGAGGAAGGGCGGGGGTTATTTTACTTTTCGCACTGAATCACTATTCTTCCTTAGAGGTTGCGTGCAAGTAGCCACATGAACATGGGATGTTTGGTGTTGTGATGGAGCAGGTACAAAAATGGTCTGATTTGCTAAAGATCACGTGGACGAGCCAGAAGGCTATTGGAAGAATGTTTTGTGGATGGATGTGACCAAAATAGAACTTTTTGGTTTAAAAGAAAAGTGTTGTGTTTGGAGAAAGGAAAACACTGCATTCCAGCATAAGAACCTTATCCCATCTGTGAAACATGGTGGTGGTAGTATCATGGTTTGGGCCTGTTTTGCTGCATCTGGGCAGGACGGCTTGCCATCATTGATGGAACAATGAATTCTGAATTATATCAGAGATTTCTAAAGGAAAATGTCAGGGTATCTGGCCATGGACTGAATCTCCAGAGAAGGTGTGTGAATCTCAGGGGGGTGCATGAGGCTTTTTCTGGTCTGAGGTTCTCAGAGTTTGTCAAATACATTTTGCAAGTTAAATAAACTTAATGGAAGAAACTATAAAAGGAACCCAAGAGGAGAGGGGGGGTAATTTTAGGTTTTACCAATAAAGATTTGCAATGTATCACTATTGTTCTGCCTTAGAGGTTGCATGCAAGTAGCCACATTAGTGATGGAGCAGGTACAAAAATGGTTTGAATTTGTTTTTGATTGTTGAACAGGACAGTAGCTGCTTTTATTGGAATTTTTGGTGTCCTTGTAGCTGTGATTAGAACCTTCGTTGCCCAAGTTGCTGTAAGAACCTGAACGTGTACCTGCTCCTCTGTACCCGACACTTGTCAGTCTACTGCCCTCTAGTGTATTCATTGAGAAACCTACAATGCCGGTTGCTCTAAGCCAGTGATGAAGGGGAAGTGGTACCAACAGTCAGATAAATAGGGAATATTCAACTTTCGCCTTTCGGCCAGATCGGGTATGATTGGCAGTGCCTGCGGGAGATGAGGCTGAGGGAAGGTGGCATTCCTGGGCACAGCCAAGTACTCATTTCATTACCAAACCTGATGGATGGTGTATCCACAACTTAAGCTTTGAGCTTTCCATGCAAACCCATTATAATCAGACTATAGAGGCTGACCGTACGACATTTACATCCACAGGTTAACCTGCTGCTGAAGGAGTACGTGCTGTCGGGCGACACTGGCGAGGCGGAGCGCTGTCTGCGAGAGCTGGAGGTGCCACACTTCCATCACGAGTTCGTCTACGAGGTAAGTGCGCCGTGGCGGAGCTTGGTTTAGATTTAGCATTTAGCACTTGTTAAAACATTGTATTCCTTCCCTCTGTAATGTGGTGGAGCATGGCGCTGTTTTAAAGAACCTGCCCACGTTTGGACAGCTTCGAGCCAAAACATTACATAAGCACATGTAGGAGTTTCCTGATGCACGCAGGCTGTAAAAATAGCAGTGGAACAATTCGCATTGCATCTGGCTTTTACAACACGAACTGACCTCTGAATAACGAATTTCATACCTTTGATTCTGAGGACATGAATTTTGTAGATTGCTGTACTTTTACCACGTTTCCTTAAAACGAACTGTACAGACCAAACAGTTTATAGGTCCTGAATGTTGTACTATATGTAGTACATAATCATGTTACTCTTCCAAGCAGCATGTAGTATCGTGCAGTCTGCACCTTGTTTAAGGGCTTCTGCTGGAATTACTTGCAAACAAATGAACTCTTTAGACTGTGCTGCAGGGTTGCTGTGTTCTTCACATCAAGGGGGAAACTTAAAGATGACTAAGCAATATTGATGCTGTCACTGAACACAGCTTACTGACTGAAACTGGATTTATGTTAAGGCTATTATGAGTGTGCCATCATCTGAAAGGAGCTCATTCCTGGAAATGGTTTAGATAATGAATATTGGGAGAGTGGGAGCTCTCTATCCATTCATTATTATAGGAAACTCCCTACCTTGTTCCTATGTCTCTAAAAATATATGTATGCAATTGTCTGTCTCAACTCAATTCCTTGACACATTTTGATGACAACTTTCTCTGCATTCTTCATTCGTTCACACTCTGAGCACTTGTTTCAACTAAATAAATATTAAAAACACTTCATACGTTATAGCAGGAGTTCAGATAGCTGGGTTTTGCATGTATGAAGTCATAAACCAGTAGACTGCGTGCTTGTTTTCTATGGTAGCCTAGCGGTTAAGGTACTGGACTCTGGTCCAGAAGGTCAGGGGTTCAAATCTGCCACTTGAGCAAGACCCTTAACCCACAATGGCTTGGATTGTAAGACCGTATCAGTTGTAAGTCGCTCTGGATAAGGGTGTCTGCTAAATGCTGTAAATGTAGAACTGATTTATATTCTGTGTGTGTAGGCAATCGTGATGGTTCTGGAGTCCAAAGGCGACACGACACTCCAAATGATTCTGAAGCTCCTGAAATCTCTGTGCGACTCTACAGTCATTACGGTGGACCAAATGCGAAGGGTACAGCATCACCTGCCAGTTCCTCATTAGTGATTACTGTATTGCCCAGTCTGATGTTAATGACGGTGTCTCTGGCAGGGTTATGAGCGAGTATATATGGATATAGCTGAGATTAATATTGACGTGCCGTCTGCTTATTCCATACTGGAGCACTTTGTGGACAAAAGCTTTAGTACTGGAATCATCAACAAAAGCCTCAGAGACCAGTGTCCGTGCCGGTGAGGGTGGAGTAATCACACCACGACATGATCAGACTATGGTTATCCATCGCGGTTCGGAATGAATCCTTAAGACGTGTTCTGTTTTCTTTCAGAGGAAGGAAGAGGTTCGTCAGCGAGGGAGACGGCGGACGCCTCAAACTGGAAACCTTCTGAATCCAGGCTTCACAAGATCTGTCTCGTCTGCCACGTTCCGGGAATCTAGTGCTACTCATTTAAATCGGCGTATGTGTTTGTCCACGGGTTCAAATACGGTTCTCCTTTTAGAACGTAGAGCTTACACGAAACAACACGGTGACGGAACAACCCAGTGCTTAACCTGAAGGAGATTGTGTCTCTCTCTCTCTGTCTCTCTATCTCTCTCTCTCTCTCTCTCTCTCACACCTTCGATAAGCTAAACCCTGAATAAGTGCCACACTGACATGACCAAGTCATTCCAGGTTTTCTATTTGAGTTCACTGCCACTCTTGAGGCATTTATTCCTGAGAGCTAGATACCTTAAGCCAGACTTAACTTATCCAGCTCCACCCTGCTTTGTTCGCTCTCGCAGACCCTCGGTGTTGGTTTGTTTCCTCAATCAACCTGAACTGTTGCCGTTGTAACAGGTGAATGCAACTGTCCCGAAAAAGGCAATAAAGAGAGCCGTGAAGCGATTGGATCGAGTTCACGACCTGTTAAATGTTATTTTTATATTTTTGAATGTTGATGTGCGCTTGGAATTGACCAACTGTTCTTGCTTTTTGTCAAATTACTCAGAAATAAATGATGGTTTAAGAAGTTGCACCTCTCTTGGGACTGTTTGTGATGCGACCAATATAACAACTAATTAACTCGCTCATTTTGTTTGAGGAAAGAGGAAAAACATGGACTTAAACCAGAAATGCTCATCTGCCATTAAGTGACATTAAACCTGCTAAACAGCTCATTAATGCTTAGCATTTGTGGGACTGTGGTAGCCTAGTGGGTAAGGTACTGGACTCCGGACCAGAAGGTCCAGGGTTCAAATCCCACCTCTGCCAAGCTGCCACTGTTGGGTCCTTGAGCAAGACCCTTAACCCACAACTGCTTGGATTGTAAGATTGTACCAATTGTAAGTCGCTGTGGATAAGGGCGTCTGCTAAATGCTGTAAATGTAAATATAAATTTCTGATCTTAACACACAAACTCCTGCTTTTTCCTGCTCATGGAAGTGACCGTCCTGGAGAACACTGCTAAGGTTTGCCCAGGACTGATAAATGCCAGGCTAGCGCATGGCTGGTGTATGATCCCCTGACTAACCCGAGTCCTCTCCCTCCGACAGTCAATCATGCCTTTGTGACACCTGACCCAGTCAGAGTTGGATTTATTTCTGTAGTGATTTTACAATGTGGCATCGACTCAAAGCAGCTTTACAATTTGATATCATCTAATATCTAGGGCCAACCCCAAACTGAGCAAGCCTAGGGTAACAGTGGCACGGAAAAACCTCAAAGGAGGACCCAACTTCCTAGGGTGGATTAGATTATATATGTAAGAATTAAACTAAGTTTATAGTAATAGTTTAAACATGAGCGAAAAATTAAGAGCCCATGTTAAAATTAAATATGTAGACAAAAAGTAATATTATGAAGAGTATAATAGTGAGCTGAAAGTCACTGCCAGGATTCAAACCCAGGTACTTGCAGTGGTGGGCTAGTGTATTAGACCAGTGCACCGCCTCACTTTGTTAGAAACAATACAACATGTTGAAACAAATGCAGACTTGAGCTCATCTTTTGACAGATTTGATCTGTCCTGGTCAAATCCCAAATGTCGCCTTACTACCCTCCATGTGTACTTGCACCTTGTAGGGAGAAAGGAGTCATTTGGGACAGAGCTGCAGAAACACAGTCACCATGTATAGTCAGATATTTAAGCCCTGGCTTTATGCAATCCTTAAGATTTGAGAAATCACCCAAACACAACTGAACTGAGGGAACACCTGCGGATCTACGTTTAATATAAATTACATGAAGCTTTTTTGACATACAGACGGATTTTGGTGTTTCACAGGGCATGGTTCAGTACGAGCCGATGTTGATCCTCCGCTGTTCAGTGGGGTGCTGCTTGCTTTTGCTTTCCCTTATAACATGGATAGCAGAGGAACCTCGGAGTAGTCTTTGAGATGATCAACTCCATGACTACAGTGTATGAAAATACTAAACTAAACACTTACTGATGCACTATTGGAACAATATTACGCTGCATGTATTGTAACCGAGATTTCTGCTCCCTCTAGTGGTTAATAAATGGACTATTCACGTGCATCCACCCACTTTTCCTCCCAGTTTCCCCAGTCTGGGTGTAGGGTGGCTAGTACATTAGCCCACCACTGTAGAGACCTAAATACCAGTCCTGGTAGTGTTTTCCTGCCTTCAATTTCATCACGTCATTGAGTCACTTAACCAGAATAAGTTCCATGATCTTGATTGATCATGAAACATAAATCAGAAATGGTTACAAAACAAAGTATCCTACGAATAACCTATACAGCGTGTGGTCATGCACACAATCGGTCTACAGTCTCGCACGGGGCTCTTGGGCTGTGTTTGAAGTGTGCACTACTGAGCCTGTTCCCTGCTGGTTGCTTCCTGTTGCCTGATGAGCTCCTGAGCCTCCTGTTGCATCTTCTCCAGCTTCTCCAGTGTGACAGATTTCAGGGGCAGCAGTTTGGGTTTGCACAGGACCAGAGTGGGGACGTCTTCCACCGACAGCTGCCCTAAACACAAACACACCCAGAGAAACTCACTTCATGAAGAATTGACAACCATTAAATCGAAATAGCATTTACATAGAGAATGGGTGTCTAGATTAGATAACTAAACAGCCCTGATATGACCCTCGTCTCATATCCTGAGTTTACCTTGCTTGGGCAGGACCTCTCTGAAGACGGACTTCACTTCAGGCATCATGGATCTGCTCCAAATCCTGTTAATTAAACAAGACGGTATTTCATATCAGAGTAGCTTCTTTCCTCTCTGAAATCAGGGAGAGGAAATAAGGCAACATGTTGGAGGGGCATCTCCTTAATGATGTAACTGTAAACTTTCTCCTGGTTAAGGCTGTGAGGGTGTGGCAACCCGGATGGGACCCCAGTCCATTGCAGGACAGGTAGGGGTCACTGTTACAGCCGGAGGGTGATCCGACACCCGGCCTCCCCTCTTTCAGACATCCCAATGGTGCCTGTGTCTGTATGTAATGCCCAACCTGGCCGAAGGCACCACATGGACTCCGAGGACGTGGGCTAACATATTAGGTCACTGCACCACCCAAGCGCTCCCAAAGCATCCCGCTTCATGGAGCACATCCAAGAATTCACTGAATGTTCGGACCCAGGTCCTCAGGAATAGTCGTTTATAGGCTCAGAGCTGCAGGAGCAGTGAATAATGTAACGCATGCTAAATAAGACAAATGTGGTTAAACCATCTTCTACTTGTGCAGCTGATGTGTGTTGTTACACTAACGCCCGGTTTCAAAAGTGTACGGGAATCAGTACCCTTACTGTAATGTCTCAAAACTGCAACATTTGCGCACTATCTTCGAAATAAGCTGTCTATCGTAGCCATATTTTATCCATTGATGTGTTTTAGAGACGCATTTAAACAACACTAAACAATAACACGAAAAAATACAGCTCCGCTAGCTAACGTTAAAGTCAGCATGACCTCTTTTAACACCTGTAATCGAATTATACGAGTTTAACACATCTTTAAAAAACAAACTGAAATGTAATAAAAGTCGACATTTGTTAGAAACTACAAGAACATTCATACGGACTCGCAGCTTTACCTTTCGAAAGCGTTAATCTGTCGTGGATGAATCCCAAATGTCACATTGCTACTCTTCGAGTGCACTACAACCAGTACATTAATGAATACGATATGTAGGGCACTGCCGTAGAGAGAAAGGTGTAATTTGGTACGCAACCGTAGATATAGTTGCTAGGGGGCTCTTTATGTACTGCTGACTCTTTTCTGCCATCTGGTGGGCGAAGGTCCTGATCTGCATGCACGACAGTCTAACGGTGATCTCGCGATAGGTGGGTGAGATGTGACGTCAGCAGTGGGCGGGCGGGTGAGGTGTGAGGCGCAGCAGCAGGAGGAAGAGGATGGCGGTGCGCAGCGCTGAAACTGGAGGTAAAAAAACAGCCTTATAACGCGCTTGTAAGCGCTTATTAAAGTCGGTGTCACACGCCTGGTGAGTTGTGGTGTTCAGGAAGGGGCTGCTGTAGTTGACATTGTCGGTTCGCATGGCGTTTTGTCACAGAAAGCCGTTGAAATTGCTGCTTTTGTTCAGCCGCGGAATGGCCGCTCTCTCTCTCTCTCTCTCTCTCTCTCTCTCTCTCTCTCTCTCTCTCTCTCAAAAAAAAAAAAAAAAAAAAATATATATATATATATATATATGTGTATGTGTGTCCGCAAAGTGCTCACATTAACGATAACTGCGGGGGAAATGGAACATTGTGGACAATTTCTGCCCCAGAATTGTTAAAGTAGTCAAATCGTTAGGGGTGTCACTGGAGCGGGTTGTAATACCGGTTGACGGATCGTCTTCTCCCCGGATAAGGCGCGCCGCGTCCGGGGTCGCTTCTCACGGATCACCGCCGTCTGAGCAAAGGCCCATACGGGCAACCCGAAGTACTTACACCCAGCTTGTTGCTGCAATGTAAATCGTTCATAAGCACGATTTTAATGCGCATAAGGTTTATGAATGTGGTTGAATCCTGCCATATTAATGCCACGTTACTAAACGGTGTTAATCTGACATTTTCCTCCCGCTTGTCACCGAAAGCTAACGTATACCAGCCAATTTATATATAATTGATATGCATTTATTATCATTATTTTATGTTTTATTATTATTTCTGTAATTATAGTACACTTTCTTAACATCAACATCTTATTTAACTTCAATGATAATAACTGTCTTGTTTATTGAATCTGGAAAGTAGGACTTTTTCCCCTACCCGTTTACCGCCCCTTGCGCTAGGATTGGCTGCTAAAATCCCGCCTTCCTCACGGCGATTGGCTACCATGTATTTCTGATTTCTCAACACCCTGGGATAGCCAATAGTAATAGAGAAGTAGGACACTGTCAGAATGCGGGTTGATTAAAAAGACGCGGAAGGTTAATATTAAGATTGTGTAATGTTAATGTGGCGGATTAGATCTCCAAACAGTTGATTGTGCGATGCTTAAACGTTTGCTTTAAATTTTCATCGAACAGTATTTGTCACTATACTTACTGTTTGGTTTTTATAAGGAATGTAAAATCTTATCATATCGTCATAAACCTTTACTAGTTTTTTTTATTATTTTTTTATGTTACTTACCTTTCCGTTGATGCTTGTTATTTATACACACGCATATGTGTGTGAAGAAGTGGGAGTGATGGGTCTGAAATATTACTGCTGTTTATTTTCCAAATCATTGGATGTCGTGATACAGAATGGTTTGGTATGTGGACACCATCATATGTACATTAGTAACTGACTCTTTATGTTAATTAAAATTGACACTGTTCTTAAAGTCTAGTGCACAATATGCGACTGGCGAAAATGGCGAATGCCTTAGTGCAGAATAAATGACTTTCCAGACCCCTAGCGCACGCTGGACGGCTGTCCAGGCCCCTGGAGCGCGCTGGACGACGGTCCAGGCCCCTGGAGCGCGCTGGACGACGGTCCAGGCCCCTGGAGCGCGCTGGACGGCTGTCCAGGCCCCTGGAGCGCGCTGGACGGCGTTCCAGGCCCCTGGAGCGCGCTGGACGGCTGTCCAGGCCCCTGGAGCGCGCTGGACGGCTGTCCAGGCCCCTGGAGCGCGCTGGACGGCTGTCCAGGCCCCTGGAGCGCGCTGGACGTCTGTCCAGGCCCCTGGAGCGCGCTGGACAACGTTCCAGACCCCTGGAGCGCGCTGGACCTTTTGTACCCGTAGTGGACGATGGACGACCTTCTGTACCCGTAGTGCACATTGGACAATTTTATAGACCACCAAGTGCACGTTGAACGACTTTCCAGACCCCTAGTGCACGCTGGACGAATTTTCAGACCCCTAGTGCACATTGGACCATTTTACAGACCTCATGTGCACGTTGGACAATTTTATAGACCCCCTAGTGCACACTGGACGATTTTTCAGACCCCTAGCGCATACTGGACAACTTTCCAAATCTCTTTTGCACTCGAGACGGGTTTCGAAAGCGCTAGTGCACACAGGACAGCTTTAGGAAGCTCTAGCTCACACGGGACAGTTTTCCAACCCCTGTTGCAAGGCATGGCGTAATCTAGCATTACACCAATATTTAGTAATGATTGAGTTAGAAATCTTATGATTTGGCACCAGTCTTAAAATGGGAGAGGTTTCTGGTCGTACTGGACTTTGGATTTTTTTTCTCCCCCCATTTTTGCTCTCTCATTTCAGTGTTTTTCTTCTTCTAATGATGCATCATTTTGCTGCGTTAAGTGATGGAATTTCTGTTTATTGCTTTTTGTATGGTCTTTTGCGGCATCTCTGGAGCCCTCTCTAGAACATGAACTCTGATAGGCTGGGTTGCTCATGAAGCTATTTACATAACGTCCATGATTGGATATAGTGTTGTATAATATTTGGTAGAATTATGGTACCATATCAGACATGCAGGGGATAGAACCAGTCCAGAATCCAGATCTGATCTGCTAAACGATAACTTGTGCTCTAGAAATTTATGCTGGGCTTTCTTTAGCTTTCTCAGCTTTTCAGAAGTGTCTGTGTGTCCTCTTCGGGCTATTCCAAAATCTTCTCCTGGAAGTGTTTATGCACTCCTGTATCTCATGTTTACTGACGCGAGCACAGTGTTTGCCAAACCTGCTTTTGTGCTGCACATACCTGTTTCAACTCATCAGGTCATTATCAAGCAGTTCACTTTGAGGGTGTGTGAGACCAGAACACTGGAAAATGTACAGTGCAGGGACTCCAGAAGCTGCGTGCTGTCCTGGGTATTTGGGTGGATTTATGCTAGGGCTTGGTTGCGTAATGGGGTTTTGCCATTCAGATGGTTGTTCAGTTGTGGTTTACTGATTTAGACTGATCTCTGCTGGAGCAATCGTATCATCCCTCTTGCATGGTTAAAAAAAACCATGCATGTTGTCATTCCAGTCCGACATGCTAGTCAGGCATGTTGCCATGACATGGATTTCAACAACAGCCACAGGCCTTGCGTTGTGGATTCAGGGCTAGACATGCAGATTAGGGCTGGGCGTTATGACATTCTGTATCGTCTGAAGTTAGGAATGTGTCTGCTGAAGTATAGTGAGATCGATCTGTATGACCTGTAATAAACAATGCAGCTTCGCCCAAATGTACTGTACGTTTCATTATCCCAGCAGAACAAGGCAAGCTGTAATTAAACCATCTTCTGTACTGCTCGTGTGGCTCAGTTAAACTTAGATGCTGAGCTTAAAAATAAAACAAGCAGCCTTTTTTTACAACACTAAACTAGAACAGTAGGACGAGTGTGTTTTTAAACAACAAGCCCAGAAATGGCGAGTAAGATATCGTACCAGTAATGCTCAGTATTATTACAGATGGCACAAAATAAACTCTTAACTTTTACATGTTATGAGAAAAGCATTCCAGATTCATATGGATGTCCGTGGAGTCTCGCGTCAGACAGAGAAAGTCTAAGGACGACTTAGTTTGTCAGTTTTACACAAAATCAAAGAGGAGCTCAACCATTAGAGGATTAAAAGTAAATTAGTTAATACAGTGGGGCAAAAAAGTATTTAGTCAGCCACTGATTGTGCAAGTTCTCCTTCTTAGAAAGATGAGAGAGGTCTGTAATTTTCATCATAGGTACACTTCAACTATGAGAGACAAAATAAGAAAAAAAAATCCAGAAAATCACATTGTAGGATTTTTAAATAATTTAATTGTAAATAATGGTGGAAAAGTATTTGGTCACTCACAAACAAGCAAGATTTCTGGCTCACTGGCCTATAACATTGTCTTTAAGAAGCTCTTCTGTCCTCCACTCGTTACCTGTATTAATGGCACCTGTTTGACCTCGTTATCTGTATAAAAGACACCTGTCCACAGCCTCAAACAGTCAGACTCCAAACTCAACCATGGCCAAGACCAAAGAGCTGTCGAAGGACACCAGGAAGAAAATTGTAACCCTGCACCAGGCTGGGAAGAGTGAATCTACAATAGGCAAGCAGGTTGGTGTGAATAAATCAACTGTGGGAGAAATTGTAAGACATACAAGACCATTGATAATCTCCCTCTATCTGGGGCTCCACGCAAGATCTCATCCCGTGGGGTCAAAATGATCATGAGAACGATGAGCAAAAATCCCAGAACTACACGGAGGGACCTGATGAATGACCTGCAGAGAGCTGGGACCAAAGTAACAAAGGCTACCATCAGTAACACACTACACCGAGAGAGATCCTGCAGTGCCAGGCTTGTCCCCCTGCTTAAGCCAGTACATGTCCAGGCCCGTCTGAAGTTTGCCAAAGAACATATGGATGATCCAGAAGAGGACTGGGAGAATATCATGTGGTCAGATGAAACCAAAATAGAACTTTTTGGTAAAATTCAACTGGTCGTGTTTGGAGGAAGAAGAATGCTGAGTTGCATCCCAAGAACACCATACCTACTGTGAAGCATGGGGGTGGAAACATCATGCTTTGGGGCTGTTTTTCTGCAGAGTGGACAGGACGACTGATCCGTATTAAGGGAAGAATGAACAGGACCATGTATTGTGAGATTTTAAGCCAAAACCTCCTTTCATCAGTGAGAGCATTGAAGATGGAACGTGGCTGGATCTTCCAGCATGACAATGATCCCAAACACACCGCTCGGGCAACGAAGGAGTGGCTCCGTAAAAAGCATTTCAAGGTCCTGGAGTGGCCTAGCCAGTCTCCAGACCTCAACCCCATAGAAAATTTGTGGAGGGAGTTGAAAGTCCATGTTGCGCCAAAACATCACTGCTCTAGAGGAGATCTGCATGGAGGAATGGGCCAAAATATTAGGCTACAGTGTGTGCCAACCTGGGGAAGACGTACAGGGAACGTTTGACCTCTGTCATTACCAACAAAGATTATGTTACAAAGTATTGAGTTGAATTTTGTTATTGACCAAATACTTATTTTCCACCATAATTTACAATTATTCTTTAAAAATCCTACAATGGGATTTCCTGGATTTTTTTTTCTGATTTTGTCATAGTTGAAGTGTACCTATGATGAAAATTCCGGACCTCTCTCATCTTTCTAAGTAGGAGATCTAGGGATTCATCAATTCAGAAGCGATACGTATTGCTGTGATACGATATATTTTCGATACAAAATGAAGAAAGAATTTTAATTTTAATTCCCTTTTTAATGTGAGATGAAGGAGTCCAGCACAACTTCCTGCTCTGCAAGCTTGGAATATGGAGCTCTGCCATTGCTGATTTCTTTTTTTTAAAGCATGGTCCAGGCACCTCGGGGTCCTTCTTTCTTCTGAAAAATTTGTCTCTAGTTTCTCTCTAGGTTTGGACTAGAGATAAATTCTAAAAATGTATTTATTATATTTGAGTTTCTATTTCCTCACGTTAACAAAAACACCATCAAGCTTACCTTTCTGATGCTGCTTAATGCTTCAAATCTCTGTGATGAGATTATATGCTCTTTCAGTTCTTACAGTATCTAGATGGAGCACAGAAACTATTAAAGAACCTGCCACTAGTTGTCGCATGTGTAGAACTACAGCATGCCTGAACTGTTGGTCTAGAATTGCAGCTGGAACATATTTCATAAGGGGAAATTTGATTCCGACTTCGAACAAATTGGAGTTTGAACGGCCTTTGGAACCAATTAAGTTCAAATTCCAAGGTTCCACTGTATACACTTTATAACAGTCTCGCCAGCTGGTTTCTTACACAGAGCGAGTTGAAAATGCACCTCGACACACACACATAAGTTGTGGCTTCCTCCAGTTCTGTCTTCGAAAATGGACAAACTGTATTCTCCACGTCTCCCAGCCAGTTGCAGGTCCATGTACATCTTGGCTTTTGCGCGGAAGTTCAGCGCACAGCATGGCACAAGTTGGCAAAGCTATGTGCTTTTGAAGCATTTTTTGATATACAGGGAGCCATATTCTGCTGAATTGAGTGCTGGTTTTTAAACGGAAATTCTTCCTAGGGGCTGCCTTTCATGTGCACCCACGTCGCAGCATGTCAGTCGGACCGAGTTCTGTCGTACAGTGTGAGCATATAAATCGCAGGCTTTGTCCGCACACGACGAATGATTCAAACATGTGGTGTGAGGTATCATCACGTCACAAGATTTCCAAATTTGCACAGTGTATGCCTAACTCATATTAATAGGTTTTTAATCATGTCAAGAAGGCTATGAGTGATGGCTCTTGATGAATGCTCAATGGTAGGCTATTCCAAAGCCTACGGGCATGAATAGTAAACGCGTGAGCCGTAGGAACTGGCAGCAAGTTCTGCGATGACGACCTCGGCAATTGCCGAGTCTCGAAAAATGAGAGCAAGATACGAGGCAATATATAAGGGGGCGAACGCAATAAGTGGTTTAAACACAAACAAAAGTTTACATGCATGATTGCTAGGACTGGGTAGTTTTTAAACATTTTTGAGAGCAATACAGTCATATCTTGGCACTCGACCACTTCTTATCGAATTCGAAAAATTGTCTCGTACACGGTGTGGATTTTCTGGGGGTCAGGACTGGATTAATTACATTTATATATAAGGGCTACTATTTTGTTGGACCGCCTTTAGCTTTAAAGCTGTGGCATCATCTTTACCTTTTAGCTGTGGCATCGTCTCCACAAGCTTCTGCAATGTCACAACATTTATTTCTGTACAAAGTTGCATTCATTTTTCCCCAAGATCTTGTATTAATGATGGAAGATTTGAACCACTGCACAAAGTCTTCTCCAGCACATCTCAAAGATTCTCAATGGGCTTCAGGTCTGGACTCAGTGGTGGCCAATCCATGTGTGAAAATTTTGTCATGCTCCCTGAACCACTCTTTCACAGTTTGAGCCAGTTGAATCCTGGCATTGTCATCTTGGAATATGCCAGTGCCATCAGGGGAGAAGCATTGACGGAATAACCTGGTCATTCAGTGTATTCAGGTATCAACTGACCTCAATCTTTGGTCACATAACGTTGCTGAACCCAAACCTGACCAGCTGCAGCAACCCCAGATGCACAGGCTTGTGCAGTAGGCACTGGGCATGATGGGTGCATCACTTCAGCCACCTCTCTTCTTACCCTGATGTGCCCATCACTCTGGAACAGGGTAAATCTGGCCTCGTCAGACCACATGCCCTTCTTCCATTGCTCCAGAGTCCAATCTTTATGTTCCCTTGCAAATTGAAGCCGTTGTTGCCAGTTAGCCTCACTGACAAGTGGTTTTGTCACGTCCAAATCTCTTGAGTTCCCTTTGCATTGTGTGTTTGGAAATGCTCTTCCTTTCACTATTAAACATATCCCTGAGTTCTACCGTTGTTTTTTTACAATTTGGTTTCACCAAACGTTTAAGTGCTCGCCGATCACAATCGTTCAGGATTTTTTTCCGAACACATTCCTTCTTCGAAGATGATGTTTCCCCACTGTCCTTCCACTTTTTAATAATGCTTTGGACAGTTCTTAACCTGATTTTAGTAGCTTCAGCAATCTATGAAACAGATTGACATCTTTTCCACGCCCACAGGATGTCTTTCGACATGGTTTAACAAATGAGAAGCTCCTCACTGCATCAGTTAGGGTTAAATAACTTGTTTCCAGCTGAAACATAATCACCAATGCAGTAATTATCTGAGTCTCTTACCTATTTGCTTAGTTAAATCCAGGTGGTGGCCTTTTTTTTTTGTTGTGTGTGTGTGTTTGTGTGGTGTTTAATTATACAAAAGCTCCAGTAATGGGTATATTGTCTTATATAGTGTTTAAATTATACAAAAGCTCCACTCCATATACAGTGTGGATTTTCTATGGATCTGGAATAGATTATTTAAATTTACATTGCTCCTTATGAGGAAACCTCTCTATGTACTTGTAGTTTTCGACACTCGGGAATTTTAATAAGTAAATTGTATTTAACAACACTGTATCAATCTACTCACAGATCCTTTTGCTTACGAACTTGCAACCTGATTTGATTTTAGTGAAGCAGTGAAACAATGGGTTTCATCAACGGTTCAGAAAATGTCAGCATCAAGTGGACGTGTAAACAGTAACAGATTCTGTGACCATGTTTCCTTTTACAGTCTTGAAGAAATCTGCCAGAGCAGATCAGAGCACAATCAAATAATGCAGAAGTTTACAGAGCTTGGTTATGAATTCTGCAGGGAATAAATACCTTTAATAATAGAACCTTTAAAATGTTGCAGATCAAGTTTATGGTAGTGTTTATTCAGCCCAACCAAACCTTTACGCAAACATTACAAACACAGAATAATAAAACGCAGGTCGTGCTGGCGAGATCACGAACCTGTAAGGATTACTGTCCTTGCATTATCGGTGTAAGCCTAGATGTTGTCAGACACCTCAGCCTCGCTCGTCAGTAAACGCAAATGAAAAGTAAAATCAGATACGTTCTTCTGAACATCGAGTGTATGTCTGTGGTTGTGTCAGTCAGATCTGAAATGTGCTTTGTCAGTCGTTTTCTTGCTACATCTGCAGCTCGGCTGCAACCTGTTGTGGTTTGGTTTGGTTTCTCCAGTCTATCACTGCTCTCGCTTCTCTCACTGCTCTCTCTCCCCAGATAAGGTCAGGATCAGTGTGTGTTGCTCCATGGCTAGCCAGACTCTCAGGGTTCATTCTGTGAAATGTGTCTGATGGAGCATGGTTTAAGGGCCCAGAGCAGAGGGTGTGTGTGTGTGTCTCAGTGTGTGTGTGTCAGTCATCAGAGATGTAGGATAAGGAGAGTTATGCAGTTTGACCCTTGCCTCTTCGTGCTGGTCTCCAGGCTTCACACACACCACATTTCTCTCGCTGATAACATCTGCAGCCTCTCACTTTGCTCTTTTGTCTCTTAGATTGCGATCTGATCTGTTTCTTGTCTAAAAAGTAAGAAGAGTTCCTCATTTGAGTTGGTCATAAATACTACCATCACATGGTATGCTGCACTAAATTTGGTTGGAAATGCTTAACATTTAAGAGCATACAGTTAAAACGTGCCCAATCCCTCTGTGTTTAGCGCTCTAAATTATTATACATTTTTCTCCACAAGAGAAATCGAATAAAATAAGTAGGGTTGTGCGATATTGACAAAAAGTCTTTTTGTTTTTCTTGGATTTTGTCGCAATACTTCTGAAGTATCCTTTTGAACCCACCTCTCTCAACTGCCTGAATTGGCGCGGTGTCTTTGGGCACAGCATTTGTTAGGTCTTGCCATCTATTGCTTTTCTTGTTGTAAGGCATTTTTTGCAGGTTGATTCCATTAAGGTTTGCCGAGTGTGTGTGTTTCGCCAAGTTTGCCATAATCATCATATTCGGCTAGGGTTGGGTATCATTTGCGTTTTATCGATGCCAATTCTGGACGGCATGGTGGCTCGGTGGGTTGCTATGTCGCCTCATAGTGATATAGTCCTGGGTTCGATTCCGTGTGGGTTTTGCATGTTCTCCCTGTGTCCGTCTGGGTTTACTCCAGGTTCTCCGCTTTCCTCCCACAGTCCAAAGACATGCATGTTAGGGTAATAGATTATGCTAAAGTGGCCTTAGTGTGTGAGTGTGTATGCCCTGCGATGGAGTGGCATCCTGTCTAGGGTTGGCCCTGCCTTGCACCGTATGCCGGTTCTCCCACGACCCTGTCCAGGATTAAGCCTCACATGAAGCCTTCACGCTGAAGCCTCACATGTTTTACCACGCTGGAGGTGCAGCCTCCTGTACAACAGATCCACCAGAAAAGCATTTCGCCGTTTTGTTTTCTCTCACAAAGTGAAGCTAAACGTTTGAGGGCTTTCCCCAGGTCCATCTTCACCAGTGCTGGCAGATAGGCGCCCCCTTAAAAATGCGGATAAAATTGCGGCTGTGTATTTGAAGCATAAAAGGCGTTAGTAGGAACCGATAAGTGGAATCGGAATTATATTATTTAACAGGAATCTGGTTCGTGGAATTTTGGAATATGAATACATAAACTCTTGAGATGTATTTTTGACTTTATTTGCATAGTGAGTGACATAGTGTCAGCTCGCACATCATTAAGACAACAATTAAGGTATTATCATAGACGATACATCTTGCGCACACCTACTTTTAAGGTTAGTTGAAAGTAATGTTTATTGAAATATGTGACAAAAGGGTCGCAGCAAAAGTGATATGAAAGATTTATAAGAGAGTAGTGAGACCAGCCTTGTTGTATGGCTTTAGAGACAGTGGCACTGACAAAGAGACAGGAAGCAGAGCTGGAGGTGGCAGAACTTAAGATGTTGAGGTTCTCTTTAGGAGTGTCTAGGGTGGACAGGATTAGGAATGAGATCATCAGAGGGACAGCACAGGTTGGAAAATTGGGAGACAAAATTCGAGAGGGAAGACTGAGATGGTTTGGACATGTGCAGAGGAGGGATAGTGGATATATTGGTAGGAGGATGTTGGAGATGGAGCTGCCAGGCAAGAGACGGAGAGGAAGACCAAAGAGGAGTTATTTGGTTGTGGTGAATGAAGATATGCAGGGAGTTGGGGTGAGAGTAGAGGACGTAAAGGACAGGGTGAGGTGGAAACGTTTAACTCGCTGTGGTGACCCCTGATAAAGGGAGAAGCCGAAAGAAGAAGAAGAAGAATATTTATTGAAATATGTCCTAATCTGATCCTAAAGGTTGTTCAGTGGGTTCGAACTATGGTTATTATAATAAATCAGCTTCCATTTCTGATGGTAAGCCTTAATCAGGTCTGATGGTGTGCTGTCAGGTAAAAAAACAGTATTCTCACTCCATAAATATTTGTGAGAGGGAGTGCACAGGCTAAGCCATGTTAAATAGTGAAAGAAAGAAAATCAATATTGATCAGTGTTGATGTTGTCTGGCTGTCGGTGTGTGGAATCCAAACACTGGGCCTGATCCATTTCAGATCCTCAATGTTTATTACTTTTATTCTGGCCATTTGTTTGTGTTTTAATGTAGTGTTTGTAAAAACCTTTAACTTTTGTGTATTGTGACAATGTATTTAAATATTGTGAAAGAATATTTTACCATTTCGCAAACCCCTACTCTAAACCAATTTTCAGTAACGTGTAGATGGTGTTGGTAAGGTGTTGGCATGAAGTGCTTGCCGGCGGTTTGTGATGGACTGAGGCCGTCTGGAGACCACTTTACAAAGAATTGTAGTGGAAGTAAAAATGAGAAAGTAATTTCAAATGCTGTTTCTTTGCCCTGCTGTCCTGTGCCATTCGGTTCTTGCGTGTTCAGTTCAAACAGCAGCGTAGAAATGATGAAAATGTCGCCGTGTGGAATCATTTAAAATCCCCAGAGACAGGTGATCTGTTATCACTGTTCATGTGAGACCTCAGTCGTATTGTTATTAGTTTTATTACGTGTCATTTGGTGACCTTTCAGGTCAGTGTGTTTAAATGTTATTTTAGTGCATCACTAGTGAACTGTTACTGCTGTTTATCTGTCCAAACCTTCCTATTGCACCAGTTGGTGTATTTTCTGTACTGATGTAGTGCTAATGTTCTTGTGCACCTCAAATTGTATAACAAATTATTTTTAGCCAAATTCCACAGTCCAAAAGACACTCAGGCGCTCACACTGCTTTATAAAATGGATGATGTCTCCCTTAGCTATAAAGGTCTCCTAAGCTGCAGGGGGTCCAGGCTTTAAAGAGTGTTCAAAAAGATTATTCTCACCATCTTTAACCCTTCTGCTCTGGGTATGTGCGCCGAAACGCATCCAAAACAGTGCAAAGATGCACACAGAACTAACCCGACTTGTCTTGAACAGACTCCCACTTCAAGTTGGACATTGTTAATGGATATCCTTATTTTATAGCATGAACATGGAGTTAAAGGGGTTTTCTTCATGGACACGCACACTTTTGTATTGAGCAGCTGCAAACATCTGGAAAGCAGCTGATCAGTGACCTCGCTGTCTTGTGGTTGCAGAAGAAATAGAACAGTTGCTGCAGAGTTTGGTTTTTGGTGTCAGCCTCTTTATTAGTGCCAAAATGCTTAAGAGACTCATTTACCTCGGGCCTTTGCTTTCATGTGGAAATGCATTGAATGGACTGTAGTAGCCAGGTACTGGAGGTACTGGACCAAAAGGTCCAGGGTTCAAATCCCACCTCTGCCAAGCTGCCACTGTTGGGTCCTTGAGCAAGGCCCTTAACCCACAATTGCTTGGATTGTAAGATTGTTTCAATGGTAAATCGCTCTGGATAAGGGCGTCTGCTAAATGCTGTAAATGTAAATGAATAATAAAAGGCAGAAGATATTCTTCTCAAATATTCCAAAGGTTGGTTATTTGCACTTAACGTGTTTAGCTGTAAAGGCTGCAAGCATTTCAGATATTCCAGTTTGTTCAGGCTGTAGTTGACTGTGTGCTATTAAGACAGGTTTGTGTACACAGAGTTCAAGTGAGGGGAAATGGTATCTATTTGCATAATCAGGTACTTTTTGTGGCCTGACTTCATGTTGGATTTCACCGCTGTTTGTGTTTCTGTCTCAGATCATAAAACATGGGTTAAATGTATATCCTAAAATCTTTAATGCTCAGATTAAATGTGAAAACTTTCTGAATGTGACCCTGTCGTTCTTAGTACATGCCGTTTCATAAGTGTAGGCGCTAGTCATAAATTTAGAAAACCTTATCCAGTTCTTGTTTCTGTCTTAACAGCCAAATCCAAAAAATGCAACCTGTGCTGACCTCTGACTCGGCTTTTTCCGATCCGGTTGTGGGAGCGCATGCAGTTCAGCCAAGCATGAGGCTTCTGGCCTCCTCATTCGACTTCTGGCTCCGTCAAACTTCTCGTTCCCTCATGGGGTGTTAATGGACGCAGGATCCCTGGGTGCCGTGGCCCACCGAACACATACACACACGCATGCATACCCAGGTATGTATGAAAGAGCTGACGTATAACAGTGAATCCTGATTTTAGAGCTTCTTTGTTTTGCTTGGGTAGTGAATGAGAGGCGCGAGGTAGGGACGAAAGAGGGTGAGCGAGGTATAGAGGGAGTGAGAAAGCGAGGAAGAGACTTGAGGTCTCATGCTGCGTGAGGCCAGAGTGCTTTCACCATGAGCAGCTCTTTAGGCAAAGATAAGGACTGCAAGGAAAAGGAGGCCAAAGCGCTCACGGGCAGGGAGCGCGAGAAGGAGCCCAAGGTGCCCATCGGCCTCGGGAAGGAGGGCAAGGAGCCCAAAACCAAAGGGAAAGACGCCAAAGATGGGAAGAAGGACGCCAGCGGCGCGCCACCGGCCGTCGCGTTCTCTGTGGACAACACGATAAAGCGGCCGAACCCCGCTCCGGGCGCACGCAAAAAGTCCAGCAACGCCGAGGTGGCCAAGGAGCTGGGCAAGTGCCGCGACGAGAACTCGATGCGCCTGGACCTGTCCAAGCGCTCCATCCACCTGCTGCCGTCGTCCATCAAGGAGTTGACGCAGCTCACTGAGCTTTACCTGTACAGCAACAAGCTACAGAGCCTGCCGTCCGAGGTGGGCTGCCTCTCCAGCCTGGTGACGCTGGCCTTGAGCGAGAACTCTCTCACCAGCTTGCCGGACTCGCTGGACAACCTGAAGCGGCTGCGCATGCTGGACCTGCGGCACAACAAGCTGCGCGAGATCCCGGCCGTGGTGTACCGCCTCACGTCGCTCGCCACGCTTTACCTCCGCTTCAACCGCATCACGGCCGTCGAGAAGGACATCCGCAACCTGAGCAAGCTGACCATGCTCAGTATCCGAGAGAACAAGATCAAGCAGCTGCCCGCCGAGATCGGTGAGTATCTGGAATATAAGCGGCTGGGTCGTGTATATGGGCTTGTTCTTGTTCTGTGGGCTGATGCTTAGCTCTCGCCTTTGTGCTTGCACTTTAGGGGAGCTCTGTAACCTGATCACTCTGGATGTGGCCCACAATCAGCTGGAACACCTTCCTAAGGAGATCGGCAACTGCACACAGATCACCAATTTGGACCTACAGCACAACGAGCTCCTGGACCTACCCGAGACTATAGGTACACACACTCTCAGATAGGTCCTTCACTATAGTGAAAATGCAGTGGTCCTTCAATCCTTCCTGACTGTTTGTACGGCTGCTTAGTGGAGCTGGAAGGATTTTCAACCCAAATATGCGATCGGCTGATATTTCTCTAAATTGGAGAACTTGAATTAAGTTCCCGAATTAAGTCAACCAGTAGGAACTTCGGAGTTCCTACTGGCGGCGTGAATGCAAACTCAAAAAGTCCCTGGAGTGAGTAGTTCACAGTTGAGTTCTCCGCAGTATAACTTGTGGGTGGGTATTGGAAAGGACTTCATGATATGATTGTATCTCCATGCATTGCAATATTCCACATAATGTACTGAAAATATACAGACAGCTGAAATACAAGTTATGCTGTACAGTCTGAACCATCTTAGTACATCATGTTGATAATTCAGAGGACATATTGAGTCTACGCCCCATTTCTTCCTTAGAAAAATCGATCTTTTGAGCTTAAAGTGCGATGTAGTATATCACGATATGTTGCTGTATCAATTTTTTTAGCACCGCCCTACGATCGTAGCCTAGCAGTTAAGGTACTGGACTCTGGACCAGAAAGTCCAGGGTTCAAATCCCACCTCTGCCAAGCTTTTGGGTCCTTGAGGAAGACCCTTAACCCACAATCGCTTGGATTGTAAGACTGTACCAATTGTAAGTCGCTCTGGATAAGCTTGTCTGCTAAATGCTGTCAACCCCCCGGTTTTTTGTGTGTAGGCAATCTGTCGAGTTTAAACCGCCTAGGTCTGCGGTACAACCGGCTGTCGGCGATCCCCCGATCGCTAGCGAAGTGCCGGGAGCTGGACGAGCTAAACCTTGAGAACAACAACATCTCTGTGCTACCTGAGGTAAGAACGCTTCCTCTTGAGGAGTTTAAATGGCGCTGACGTGTGTGATTGTGAAACCTTTTTAATTAATTGCAATATCAGACTCTTGTGCTTCCCTTACACCCAACCTCACACACAGTCTGTTCATTTGTTGCCGGGCTACGGTTTAATAATTTGCTGAAAACGCGTTCGTCTCCTGATGCTTGCTGGCAGTTGGGTGGTGCTGGCAGGGTTTGTGTTGAGCCTTGAGATGTAGATGCGTTCTTTCGACCTTTCGTTTATTATATTGTTGGTTTTTTATTTCTGTGTTACTTCTGGTTCAAAATGGCCCATTCAGGGGACGTGGTGTTTAGATGGTTATCTGAAGAAGGTCCTTATCGCACAGGAAAGAATGCAAGTCTGAAAATAACAAGACTGCGTGCATGCAAGCGGTGGTGAAGCTTTGTGTAAAGCTTCTTACTCCTAAACCCCTGACGCAGTGACCCGGTTATGACCAGGTCGTCAGTCAGCCAGCACCCAAAATTAGTCAACGTCATTAAAGATAGCCGAGTAAGTTTAGCGTTCTCGTTGCTTGGGTTTACTGCAGTGTTCAGGATCAGTGAAGCCACAGTAACGGTGATGTAAATTCTAGGGACACTTGTGTGGTCGTGACAAACTCTTACTGGTATTGTGGTTGGAAAGAACTTAGCAGATATAGACACTTTGTTTTGGGGTTCTGTTTATATAAGTAACCTAGAAACGCATGCCTGAAAGCTGCTTCTTTGATTACGGAGACCTTCTGACTTGTTTCTGTATCAGGTAACCATGCAAATATTACGACCTTGAAACAGTTTTGCCTGACTGCATTCGTGCAATGCACCCAAGTTAAGTTTGTGGTTGTACGTGGAATTAGAACATGATGGACAGAAGCTGATAGGTGTACTGCGTTTTGGTGTTTGTGAACGACATTTTTCTACTGAAAATTTCTACCTGTTTTCCCTCTTTGTCCATTTTCAGGCCAAAATTTTTGGTGGCTGAAATTTGTGCACCTCTAAATTAATTTAAATGAAAAAGTGCTAATAGTCGTTATCATTTGTGGCCATACTATTGTCTAATTTACTTGGTACTTAGTTTGTAATTGTACAAACAATGTGAGTGCAAGGTGAAGGTGACAGACCCGATTCCAGCGTTCCTGGTTCGATCCCAACCTTGGACTCGGGAGTTTGCGTGTCCTCCCAGTGTCCGCGTAGGTTTACTCTGGGTGCTCTGGTTTCCCAGCACAGCATGTACTATTTCCTTTCACTGTGTGATAAAACCTTTAACCTATAAGGAAAGCTGTGGTTGGAGCTGAGCTGATGTGTCCTCATGTACAGGGTCTCCTCTCAAGCCTGGTGAACCTGACCAGTCTGACGCTGGCACGCAACTGTTTCCAGTCTTACCCCGTGGGCGGCCCGTCGCAGTTCTCCACCATCTATTCGTTGAACATGGAGCACAACCGCATCAACAAGATTCCCTTCGGCATCTTCTCGCGCGCCAAAGTACTCAGCAAGCTCAACATGAAGGTGAGGAGCACGCTGGGATGAGCTTAGTCCTGCCTTGTCGGGTAGTCATCATTGGGTAGTGTTATGTGATCTGAACGTTTTAAGGAGATGAACACCAGTGGATCTGGAAGTGTCTGAGAACGTCTCCAATAGCAAGTAGTGAGCTGATGGCTGGATGGTGAATCCTGGTGTAAGTGGTTATGCCATGCCTAGAATATCTGGGTAATTTAGAGCTACATTTACTTCTTTATTCTGATACTCATGGGAGCGTAGGCTGCCTGTGTGATCTATCGTACTGGGTTTAGACATCTGTTAATGAATTCATTTCCACATCTGTTAATTCCTGCATCGTTACAGGTGGTGAATACAAGTTTTGCAATAATCCAGGACTTCTGACGTCTGTACTGATTAGAGATTCACCGAATTTTACCCAAAAAAAATGTCAGGCTGAGGCAAAGAGTGGGGACGAATGCTGACAGAGGCCAAACGAGGGGACAGGGGGAACAAAGGCTTGCACTCAGCACAGTCTGATGGCGTGTGTGTGGTGGTTAAGTAGTATCTGTTAGTAGTATCACTCAGGGAGCAGCTTGAACCTGGGTCCTTGGAGCTGTGACAGCGCTACAGCACTTGGGCGACTCAAGCAGATTTGATACTTAATTGAAATTATTTGCTATTATTTTGATTATTGGGAGAGACTCCTGACAGAACATAATCCACCGTTGTAATTAATGCGCCAGGGCACAGAAGCTGTTTTATAAACACACATTCTGGTGGGCAGCACTACAGACTCGATTGACAGTCAACAGTCATCCGACTGAATGCATTCCCGCTATTCGTGTGTGTGTGTGTGTGGAATGATTTCATTCGGATTGACGAAAGCCACTCTCTTCTGAATGTTTGACATTCTGCTGACCTGCAGTATGAGTAATAATGAAAAGATGAAAGCGTGCGTTATGTGAACGGGGCTTTCCTGAGGACGTCAGTCTCACTTCAGCATGGCCACAGTGCAGGCGCCAGTCAGGTGGGTGGGGGGCTCCACGGTGCATTATGAACTATGGAGATTTGAGGGTATTGAAACAGGAACATCTCTCGCCTCTAATCCTCAGCAGTGAGCCACTTCTGCGACAGTTTCCAGGAAGTAAATTTCAGCATGTACATAAAATTGAAAGAAAAATGATTTGATGCACAGGAAGCAAGTGGGTGCTTTTTTTTGTGAACAAATGAACTACAAATCCAATAATGCACTGTGGGTGGGATCACTTATTTTTCCCCTGCAGCACATGACTTGTTTGCTTTAGTATTTAGTAATTGCTGGGTATGGTGAAGTGTGTGTAGTTTTGTTTCGACTTCCTTTCTCGTCGTCTGAAAATTAAACGCAGTACAGTTAATCATTACAGATCGTACAGATTTCTGACTTCCTCAGTATTGTGAGCTAACTGTAAGCTCCTGATAGAGACCCGCGATCACTAGAAAGCTAATTAATTCATGCTGAAAATTTGATTTGTAGTTTATGTTCAAGTTGCAGGAGTTATATGATATTAATAAACCTCACTTATGTCATTACACCTTTGCACCACAGTATCTGATCCTTTGTTGTCAGTGGTTGGTTTACATGCACTTAATAATTCAATAATAATCGGATTTCTGCAGTAATCTGATTAATCGAGTGGTCATGTAAACGGCATGCTCCGAAATAGAAATCAGATTAAGGAATCCGATAAAGAGAGCTGATATTCATCTCAGTAATTGATTTCTCAGCACATGTATTCCCATACTCAGTCTGTTTCTCGGTCTGCTTGTGCATGCAAGCGGCTGTCGGAATCAAATGCAGCTGCCAGGTTTTCTAAGAAACTTGGCCATGTTTTCATAGATCTGTCAACCCTGCAATTAAATGCCACACCCTCGAAACAACTACCAAACACTTTTGGAATTCTGAACCGCTGTATATGCTCGAGGAAATGAAGATTGTATTTTTTTTATTAGTAATTAAAATGAGTAATTATTCGTTTGAAGTTTACATCACACCCTTCTGTGACATTATTGGCTGGTTGCAAAGTAGAAATCCGTTTATTGCCGGAGTCATGTAAACCCAGAGGTTTCCCATTATCTGATTACCCAAGTACATGCACCTTGTTGATCGGATTACTCATCAAATCTGATCTTCTGCAGTTATCAGATGAAGTGCATGTAAATGCACTCCATGATTAAAGCTAGTTAGAGGTGCAGCGCACATCATGATCTTTCCTGGTATTGTGGCTGGTAAGAGCTATGTAGAACTAGATACCTGTTTTTTGGGTTGTGTTTATGTGAGTCAAGAAAAATTACTTCCCTGAAACCTTCCTCTTTGGTTACTGAGATCTTTAATAATCCCAGTTTTTGTTTAAACTATATCAGGTAAACATGCAAATATTACAACCTTGAAACAGGTGTGATTAGATATTAATCAGAATTTAAGGTAAAAGAAGGTTTTTTTTTCCCCTCTTTCAGCCAAAAAAGACATCAGCCTGGGCCAAACTTGGTGAGATAACTGAGCTTAGGAATTAGACACTGAAACAAACCCAAACAAGGGGTTGAAGTATTAGAATAGAGATCTGTAATCACTGTTAGTGACGTATAAGTAATTATTACATGTCGTTCAAAGACCAAACAAATACTAATACAAATGCAAACTAACTTTCCAGTTTTGCTTTCGCCTTTGTGTGTTCCAAGTTTCAGTTTTGGTCAAGAATTACATTTTTATTCTTATTAAATTTTGTGCTTTTGATGATCTTTTGTAGGACAACCAGTTGACGTCACTGCCTCTGGACTTTGGCACGTGGACCAGCATGGTGGAGCTGAACCTCGCCACCAACCAGCTGACCAAAATCCCCGAGGACATCTGCGGCCTTGCATCTCTCGAGGTACAGTGCTTATGGCTCTTTGTCAGAGACCTGGGTTTATTTTGTTTTGTTTTTGCTTTTGCATTTATATAAAAGCTTAAAATTGTTCTATAGGAGTGTCTAGTTTTTTTGTGTGTTGGTGGACTTGGCTGATCATCTTGGTTTTCACGTTCAGGTCCTCATATTGTCAAATAATCTCCTGAAGAAGTTACCACACGGGATTGGAAACCTGCGGAAGCTTCGCGAGCTCGATCTGGAGGAGAACAAGCTGGAGTGTCTGCCCAACGAGATCGCTTACCTTAAAGACTTGCAGGTGAAGCTCAGCTGTTTTTCATCTCATACGCTTGTCTCTGTAGTCCAGAGCTGTAGTGACAGAACATCTGGATTCAATAAACCTGGTGTTTGGATTTTATTTTCAGAAACTCGTCTTGACCAATAATCAGTTGACCACATTGCCGAGAGGGATCGGTCACCTGACCAACCTGACTCATCTGGGGCTCGGAGAGAATCTGCTGCAGCACCTGCCTGAGGAGATAGGTGCGCACCTGCAGACACAGACACGTTAAGAAAATGTTCAGAAACAATCAGACACATTATAAGAGAATGTCAAATTCGAGAGGGAAGACTGAGATGGTTTGGACATGTGCAGAGGAGGGATATTGGTAGAAGGATGTTGGAGATGGAGCTGCCAGGCAAGAGACGGAGAGGAAGACCAAAGAGGAGTTATTTGGTTGTGGTAAATGAAGATATGCAGGGAGTTGGGGTGAGAGTAGAGGATGTGGAGGACAGGGTGAGGTGGAAACGTTTAACTCGCTGTGGTGACCCCTGATAAAGGGAGAAGCCGGAAGAAGTCGTCGTCGTCCAGCGCTGACCACTGACAGACTAACTCTTCAACGAAACAGTTTGAGATAGAAGGATTGATCCACTATGTATTTATGTATTGCTACCAATACACCGATTTTTAACCCAATTTCACTATCTGCTGCTACCGGCCGATACTTCTCTAATTTAGCCGATACCGAGTCGATGGCTTGAAACAAATGATCCATATTTGCGAGGTAATATGCTGCCGCCTGCCACGAACCCCCTCAGTTACAGGTCCCTACAGTTCCTATCAGAAACCCTAGACGAAAATACATTCTCGAACTTTTGACTAAGAGACCAAAATGGCGGATGAAACCCCATATGTACATTTAAAGCGCTTACGATTTGCAGAGCAACTTACGACTGGTGCAACCTTACAATCCAGGCACTTGTGTTTAAAGGCCTTGCTCAAGGACCCAACAGTGGCAGTTTTAGCAGAAGTGAGATTTGAACCCTGGACCATAGTCTAGTACCTTAACCGCTAGGCTACCACAGTCCCAAGAGGGGTATTGTATTCAGCTGTTTGTGTGGATAGTTTGTTATGAATGGTAATAAACCATGGCTGTGTCCGACCTGGCATACTTAACCAGTACATACTAGATTCCATCCAGTACGCACTGCTCAATTGTTAAAGCAGTATGCAGAGAACCTTGGAGAAACTGCCCACTCTCACATTGTCACCTGTTGTTCAGTATTTACACTTACAGCATTTAGCAGACACTCTTATCCAGAGTGACTTACAGTTGATACAAAGGTGGGTTAAGGGCCTTGCTCAAGGACCCAACAGTGGTCCAACAGCGGCAGAGGTGGGATTTGAACCCTGGACCTTCTGGTCCATAGTCTAATACCTTACCCGCTAGGCTACCACAGTATTGAAGTATGCGGTTTGGGATGCAGCCCATGTTTTGTGTATTGGTCCCAAAAACACTGATTGGTCCATCTTTAGAAACAATATAAAGAACTTGTATACGAATGTTTTGGCAGGGAACGTTTTAAGCCTTTTATCTTCTATAAATGTGTCCTTACTGATGTTGTAGATAGAAATGTGACACAAGATGGCAGTGATGAGAAGGAAAAAACGTGCAGTATACAATAACCAATAATTTCTAACTTAGTTATGCCCCATTTCTCTGGCTGGCATATTTCACCGTATGTCGACCCTTTCACCGAGGCTAGCGAGTGCCCCCATACAACTTGCGACAACCGATAGCTTCTCTTAATTGGCAGGCTACTACTTCTGCTGTAGATCAGTTGAAAAGCCGCTATTGTAGTCGCCAGAGATGATTCTCGTCCAACCTTGCCTTGCTCTGACACGGCTAGGCCTCGAACGCCATTCTCTGCATTCAGCCTGCCCACCTGGATGCCCTTACATATTTCCTGTTTCTGCGGCTTGAGTTTAGGTTTCATATTTTATATATAGCGCTTTTTACAATGGAGCATTGTCTCATAGCAACTTTACAAGTTTAGATTATCTCCTAATAACTACGTCCAATCCCAAATTGAGCAAGCCTAGGGTGACAGTGGCAAGGAAAAACTCCCTGAAACCTTGGGAGGACCAAGACTCAAAAAGGGACCCAACCTCCTTGGGGGGCGTAGATGATAAATCTAAGAATGAAACTAAAGTCATAAAATGTGAAGTATGCACATCGGCATTAAGTGGCCTGGGTATGGTGGGGCTGGAGCTGATGACGGAAGCAGCTTGGGTGAAGCTGCAGCAGATGAACATCATGTGTGGGGCAGGAACTGGTACAGGAACACAGCTCGGAGAGAAAACAGAAAATGTAGTTAGTTATTGATTAAGAGCACAGTGTCTATTAACAATCACTGATGCCATGTGTAGCATGAGACCCCGGCAGCATTAGCTATAGCAGCATAGCTAGAAAGAGGAGAAAGGTGTGTTTACTTCCAATTCCAGCATCTAGATTCCATTCCAGGCTCTATCACACACTGCTGCTGATTCCATTTCTCTCACCTCTTCTGCACGTCCATAATCCAATCCTCCAAGTCCTGCATGCTTTCCGTTCGTCCAGTATGTGCACGCGGTTCGAGCTCCGACCCTTCACCGTCTGCGTCCGTTTCCGCTCTTTTCCCGGTCGGATGTTTTTAGATTTTTGTTTTGTGTGAACCCTGACACAGGTACGCTGGAGAACCTGGAGGAGCTGTACCTGAACGACAACCCCCACCTGCACGGACTGCCCTTCGAGCTGGCCCTGTGCAGCAAGCTGTCCATCATGAGCATCGAGAACTGCCCGCTGAGCCAGCTCCCGCCGCAGATCGTCGCCGGCGGGCCGTCCTTCATCATTCAGTTCCTCAAGATGCAGGGGCCGTACCGCGCCATGGTCTGATCCCGTGGCCAGAACCGACACGACTCAAGAACAACAGCAGCTATATTCCATGTACAGCCACTCCTGAGAGATTCCAAACAGCAACATGTGATCATTTAGGCAAAAAAAACAAAACAAAAAAGTTTGAATTTCATGTTACATAGAGGTTTAACCCAAAGCGGTGAATCTAAACCAGCTCCCTCCAGAACACACGAGCAAGTACAAGAGCAAAGTTATTAAGATAAAAATATTCCACGTTCAGTCGCAGGACGTCCGCGAAGCTGCTTATCGTATCCGGATATGAATCTTAAAATGTTCAGGACCTCCCAATCTCGCCGAGGAGACGACTGAGGGAAAACGCTATGATCATTTCCACACACGTCGGCATTTGGTGAACAGACGCTCGAGTTCTCTCCATCGGAGCGCCCGGATCCTCCCGAGTTCAGAGACAGTCGTATGCAAAAACAAAATCTTAACATTTTCTTTATTTCACTGTTTGCTGCTGCTGCCATAATCTGTTTTTTATTGTGTTTATTCTCTTGGTATTCCTCATTTTTATGATTTCTTTTGAAAGGCCATCCCATGGTTTTGTTTTTGTACAGAGGTTGTTGGGTAACTGAGAATAAGTGTAGTCGTTAAAGCGTCTTTTTTTATAAACATATATACATATAAATATCTATACATTGAAATTGTGCCTATCCAGCATGGTTGGCTGGTTTGTTTTCTGAACAGAATCACTCTCGAGGTGTTTCATAACAAAGCGATTTTGCGGAAGCGTAATTTATTGAATGATTCCTTTATATTAGCATTTTTTTCTAATTCTTATTTCTGAATGTTTTGCTTTTTTTTTAGTGTTCATTCCCATCCTCTTAGAGACTGAATACACGTCTCTCTGGTTTTAAAAACGTGCTGCAGTTACGCCTTTACGTCTAGTAATAAAAATCAAACGACTGCGTATTAGAGCAATTATAAAGGAGATCAGCTAACCGGACGATTCTGGAGAATTGCGTCGTAAAATAATCACGGACCTAAACGATGCCGAGCGTAAAAAGCACGCTACAAATATATTTACCGTGACACAAAAGCTTAATCCCCTTAAAATGAGTCCGCTGTATTTTGAATAGTTTGGGAATTTGGTGGCAGAAATTTGCATTCTATACATAGCTAGGAAAGCAAATATTAATCGTAATTAATGTAAGAATTATGACAAAAAAGATTGTGTAACAATTCATGATGTATCTGCAGACAACTTTCAAAAATTGTGATGCAGGGCAATTCACTAGCCCACCCTGCGGTGCCTTCTGGCCGGATCTGGCGTCACATGCAAATGTAACTGGCTGTGTCCGAGGGAGAGGAGCCCGGACATTGTAACCGATCATCTTCCAATCAGTGAGTGATCACCTGCACTCCATGAATTCTTGGCTAGAGTTCCAGAAACTGAAATCAAATTATCTATTAAATGTAAGCAAGACGTAAAAAGCAGAGCATTGCCGCGGTGATTACGTCACACCGACATGAAATCTTGTTCTTCTCTTGGCGCTGCTTTCGGCTTTGAACGAGCTTTCGTTAGTTTTCCCTACATATCTTGGGTTTTCTCAGGCTCTGGTGGTGTGAAATGCAAATGAGGAATCGTGGCTTTACTTACTTTTTTAGCTGAAGCTCATTTTGATTTTCAGTGGTAGGGGAAGATCTTCCAGCAGGAGAATCGCCTCAGCACTCAGTCTTTCTTGGCGCTCGTACGGTAGGCGTTTTTATTTGGTTTTTATTTTTGCAGCTTTATGCACTTTTGGAGCGAGCTCCTCCTCGGCATCCACTTCACTTTAAAGCCCGTTTCGTGCCGCAGGTTTAATCTCGGGATGGGATCAGTTTGAACTTTGTCAGTATTTTTACGTTTTTATTCGATCAGTCCGTCGTGAAGCTTTCGCTCTGAGCTGAGTTTCGGCTGCTCTCGGATCGGTCCGGCGCTCTCTTAAACGTGCATATCTCTGGTATCGCTTTGCTTTATAAAGTATTGAATTCTTTTCATTTGACGTTTATTTTACACAGTGAAATGATTGCTTAGTATTACATTCATATCAAGCTCCCGTTTTATTCTATCAAGCCGTTCTGATGTCACGTCCTTTTTGAGTTCTTGGTTTTTGAAATCAATCAGCAGCAGCGTCTACAGAATAGCAGGAAGCAGAACGCTGCTTAACATCTGTTGCTTGACTCTAAATACATACACAATGCTGTACGAGGACGCAGACAGGTACAGACTTGAACCCGCACACGCAGCACGGACACACCCACCAATGGAAATTGTAAAAAGGGCTTTTTTCTTTCCCGCATCGCCACAAGCATCGCATTCCCTGTTTTGTACAAAAGCATAGACAAAAACAAAAGTGTACATTCGAGTTTCCTCTTTTGTGTAAGTACAGTTAGCTGTTAACGAGATGGTTATTATTATTATTATTATTATTATTATTGTTATTGTTATGTGGAAAAATAAATGCCTTCGATGAGTACTTGAGTTTCTTCGCGTCGTAGGCACCGAAAGAAATGCGTTTTGTAACATTAATTTCAGCACCATTTCTCCCTGTTCCACGTGTACAGTCATGTCGATCGCTGTTTCAAAACAACCTGGATATTTTCATCCTTGAAAGAAAGGTGACTTTGAACGTGGCATGGTTGTTGGTGCTGGATGGGCTGGTCTGAATATTTCAACTGCCGATCTACTGGGATTTTCAAGCGCAGCCATCTCTAGGGTTTACAGAGAATGGTTCAAAAAAGAGAAAATATCCGGTGAGGGCAGTTCTCTGGATGAAAATGTCTTGATGCCGGAAGTCAGACTAGAATGCAGACTAGTTCAAACTAATAGAAAGGCAACAGTAACTCATACTCATAACAACCAAGATATGCAGAAGAGTATCTCTGAACACACACTACGTCGATCCGATGGGCTACAGTAGCAGAAAAACCACACCTGGTGCCACTCCTGTCAGCTAAGAACAGGCAATTGAGACACCAATTCAGATGGGCTCACCAAACCTGGGCAACACAAGATTGGAAAAACGTTGCCTGGTCTGAAGTCTCGTTTTCTGCTGTGACTCTCGGAGGGTTGGGTCAGAATTAGCTGCAAACTACATGAAAGCATGGCTCCATCCTGCCTTCTATCAACAGCTCGGGCTGCTGGTGGTGGAATGGCATGGAGGATATGTTCTCATCTCCCTTTTGGCCACTTAATACCAATTGAGCTTCCTTTAAACACCACAGCCGACCTGAGCATTGTGGCTGACCATGTGCCTCCCTTTATGAGCGCAGTGTGCCATCGTATCTCTAACTGGCTCCTTGAACATGACAATGAGTTCACTGTACTCAAATGGCCTCCACAGTCACCAGATCTCAATCCACTAGAGCGCCTTTGGGTTGTGGTGGAACCAGAGGTGGGCATCAATGGATGTGCAGCCGATGAATCTGCAGCAGATGCTGTCATGTCAACATGGACCAAAATCTCAAAATGTTGCTGGTGTGCTTGAACTAGAATGCACGAGTTACTGGTCAGGGGTTCCAGAGTTACTGGGAATAATTGTGGACAGGAGTAAGGTCTGTTGCAAGGGGTGCACCTATAATCTGAATGTGGTCTGGTATGAAGATATGGGCTTTGAAAACCGAAAGGGACCGGGAGGTGCGAGGAGGCCTCCTGAATTACAGGGTCCGATATTAAGTATGACGTTATAAGTGAAGGATGAATCACTTGCACAGCTTAAATCACATTGGCAATGAGGAGATTTTGGGTGATTTTGGTTCTTTTGTATAAAAGACAAATTAAATTGAAATACATGTATTTCATTGGTGCGCTGAATGTTAGCGCGTTTAAAAAAATACTTTAGCTTTTCCCCCTGAATGTATAGGGTTTGAACTTGGTTAGTATGTCCTTCTATGCCATGTAGCGCAGTTCTTACTATCACCAGCAGGTGTCCTCAGAGAGCCTCCAACCTGTTACCATGAGGCCTGTCACCGCCCAATGTCATAGATTGTACAATATGGTTACACAGCAACGTCAAAAAAAATTTGCTTCGTTACAACGGTTTTTTTTGTCAGTTTTAATCAAACCTTCCCTGTAAAAATCAGACAAGGTGACAAGGTTCACATTTAGATGTTCCTTTTCTCCTACGTGAATCGTTACTCAGTGTTAATAGCGTTTGTTTACAATAAATACATTACAGTTACTAAAATGTACACGTCAGAACTATTTTGTTTCCGTGAAATTGTGTTTGCTATACAACTCATTACTAACGATCTCTTCATTAAGCATAACAGTGCTAATATTTATTCACATGAATGTACTGCTTGTGCAAACACCGTTTGTTTAAATTGGTTCTTTCATTTGAACTCTCCCTTTTGAGTTAAACCTTTTTATTAGCCCAACCCCAGTAAGGAATAAAGTGTATTACTGCATACCTTAAGAGGAGATATATAAAGCCTGACGAGCCGTATCCCAAATGGCACCTTACTGTACAAACTGTGCTTTAATTAAGACCTATTACTTCCCCTAAATACCACTGTAAGAGCTTTATCCCGAATATCACTTGCATTGGGCATGTAGTGCACTTTATTAGACATACAAAGTGTGATTACATACCCTAAGTAGTGCACTTGCATAAAACGTATGACGTTGTATCCTGAATTGCTTCCTATAACACATATAGTACACTGCATTGTGTACATAATAGTCCCCTAGGTAGTGAAGTATTAATGAACGTAAGGAGGAGCTGCATCCCAAATGAAACGTTTTGACATGTAGTGCTCTAGGGCATAAATTCTGCATACCCTAAATAGTGCACTTCAATAAAGAATAATGGGCTGTATCCCAAATTAACTACGCAGTATGTAGAAATATTATCAGCGCGCAGTTGTACAGAGTGAGGCACTTAGACATTTAGTGCACTACATAGATAACATATATAGGTTACTAGAGTTGGTGTAAAGTTCGTTATTACTTGTGCAAAGACTGATAGACTATAATTCAAAATGCTCTCTGTTATAAGTGGAGCTATGATCCAAATATAATTTCATATATTTTATATATACATCTATTAGTACTCATACAGTCTAGTGCCATTGTGTAAATACACTAAGTAGGTTGTTATTTTGATTTCACATAAGCTAAGCAGTTCTTTCATTTTTTTTACCTTCATATCTGCTTAATCCAATTCACGGTCACAGGGACTGAACCAGCAATACAGGGTACAAGGTGGGAACCGACCCTAGACAGGGTAATCAAAGTCACAGGGAACATGCACACGCACACGCTGTGACAATTTAGAGATGCCAGTTGATCTAACGTATGCCTTTCAATGTGTACTCAATTTAATGACGTTTCAGTAAAGCAGAAAGTATTCAAATTCACAGAATGTTTGGGCTGCATGATGTGTTAATTTATATTCACCTTCACTGTAGTACACATCATTTCACATTTTAATTCAATTAGGCCTACGTTAACAGATGTTTTTTGGCGTTCCTTTCACGGTCTGGGTTGTTGCCTAGCGACAAGTCCCGCCTCCCTGCTCTGTGATTGGCAAAGTTCTCCTCATTAGCGAATCATGGCCAATCCTAACGTTTGCCTGTAAACGGATAGCAAACACGGAGAGTAAAGAACACACCTGTTTTTGGTGTCTATAAGACAGAGTGTTTTGTGTGTGCGTGCGCGCGCGCGCGCGCGTGTGTGTGTGAGAGACAGAGAGGGAGAGATAGTAATTATATTCGCTTCCACAGAAGAACATCAGACGGAGACTCAGGCAGGAGGAGACTGGCTGTAAAAGAGCAGAATCTTTTTCTTTCGCTGAATAATCCGGATTCATTTCATCCACTTTATCTCTGTGCTATTGGATCTACTTTAAAACACAAGTTATGCTTCATCCACCCTAAACACACTTTCTCTTATTTACACGTTTTGCTCTGTGTGACTTTATTTCTAAGGGTAAGTCCAGCTTTACTCAATTATCTGTTTATTATTATTATTATTATTATTATTATTATTATTATTATCTGCGCAAATTGAGCGTAATTATCTTATATGTATAGCCTCTGATGAATAGCTTTCAGGGCATGGTAAAGTTTTATAAGAGCATTACATAGTATAAAACTGTTCGTGTTTAGGTTTTAGTTTTGTAAAACCTCTCATGATTGATTTTTTAAACATGGAGCTGCACGTGAACTCATTTCTGGGCGTGTATGGGTTTTATAAGGGCACCCTAAGAGAGCACATTTTGTAGCAGCACGTTGTCGAAGATTGTCTATTATCTGAAGGCATATTAAACCATCCAATCCAATGATTTCTCAAGAGTGCATCAAAGTTTTTCAAGCACACCCTGTAATCTGAGGGCAGCAATGATTTCTAGTTATATTTAGTATTAACTTTTATTAGTCCATACTTTAATAGAATCATGCTTTGGTTGGGATTTTAGTATTGTTTAGTTTGGGCTTTTTTTTTTTTGGGTGTATGGGGGCTGTTCAATGTTTATAAGGATATCCTAACATCTAAAGCCTCCACATTTAAATGATTTAATGAGATTTCCATTTCTGTTTTTTTTAAAGGACAAAGAATGACTACAAAGCTTGATGAGATCCACCACAAATCCGTTCCAAGGATAGATAGCATGTATTTCAGAATGAACTGACACACACTGGACTGTTACAAAGACCTCTAAGTGACTATGGGGGGTTTGGGGTGTCTGAATGTGACAAATGAGACAAACGGGACGGGCGGTGGCTTGTCGTACCCCATGCAGGGGTCTCTGGTGTTGCTGGTGGTGCTGTTAATCCTCCTGATTGTGTTCGGTAACGTGCTGGTGGTGATCGCTGTGTTCACCAGTCGAGCTCTGAAGGCTCCTCAGAACCTTTTCCTGGTCTCGCTTGCCTCAGCGGACATTTTGGTGGCCACGCTTGTGATGCCTTTCTCTCTGGCTAATGAACTGATGGGGTACTGGTACTTTGGGAAGGCGTGGTGCGAGGTGTACCTGGCGCTGGACGTGTTGTTCTGTACTGCCTCCATTGCCCATCTGTGTGCTATCAGCCTGGACCGCTACTGGTCCATCACGCAAGCCGTGGAGTACAACCTGAAGCGCACGCCACGCCGAATCAAATGCATCATCCTGGTCGTGTGGGTGATTGCCGCCGTCATCTCCTTCCCGCCCCTGATCACCATGGAGAAGAAGGGTGAGCATAAGGAGGGTCATCCTGTGTGCAAGATCAACGAGGACAAGTGGTACATCATCTCGTCCTGCATCGGCTCCTTCTTCCTGCCATGCGTCATCATGGTGCTCGTCTACATCCGCATCTACCAGATCGCCAAGAGCCGGACCAGAGGACGAGGAAGAAAGGAGGAGGAAGAAAGAAAGAGGAAGGAAGCCAAGAAAGAGGAGAATGGCGATGGACAGTGCCACGAGAAGCTCAATGGCACCCCAGAGGATAATGACAAGGGCGACGTCAACGGCATAGACATGGAAAACTCGTCTTCCTCCGAACACAAGGAGGAAAACCCTTGCTCCAAGAAGAAGAGGGTCAAAGGGAAAACCAAGCTGAGTCAGATCAAACCTGGCGATGACATGAGCAAGGAAATCGCACGAAAGAGCATCCACCAGAGTCGTTGGAAGGGCCGCCAGAACCGTGAGAAGCGCTTCACCTTTGTCCTGGCCGTGGTGGTGGGAGTCTTCGTCATTTGCTGGTTCCCCTTTTTCTTCACGTACACATTGACGGCGCTCTGCGACTCATGCTGCGTTCCCACCACTCTCTTCAAGTTCTTCTTCTGGTTCGGCTACTGCAATAGCTCGCTCAACCCCATCATCTACACCATCTTCAACCACGACTTCAGGAGGGCCTTCAAAAAGATCCTGTGCCGAAGAGAACGCCGGCTGGTCTGAACTCGGTGTCACCCTTCTGAACTTAAAGCATTAATCAGCAAAAGTGGTCCAAAGGTGGTGTGCAGGGTAGCACTGGCTTCACGGCCTGTACTGTACACAATGGTCAAGATGAGCTAGTTCATCTGTAATCAATGTTTTACAGACTGATTGGACTTTATTTCAGGTCCTTCGGTTTGGCTGCTGCAAAGACTTCAACAGTTGACTTATTCAGACTCTTGTCTGTGATCCCATGTTGCCATGTTAATGTGAAACCTGCCCTCCAGTCCCATTTTTGGGGGGTTATTCTAAACAGTGCATTCTTCCAAATCCTCACACAGCTTTCTCGGTTCTGTCGTCTACACCATCTTTAACGTTACCCCCAAAATCTCTGCTTAATACAAACCAGGCTTGTCTGAAACGCACACCACCATTTAGCTCCCGCTGGTGGATCAGCGGAACAATTTTTTGTAGCCTGCACTGAGCTCTTCCTCCCAGCCATCTACAATGACTTTGTTGCACTGAGGAAAGGCCGGTAGGGTCATGTGAATCCGATGCTACCATTGCAGTGTTTTCGGTTGCAGTTTGAAGTTGCTCTTTTACACTTATATGGGGTCAGCTTTGTCTTTGCAAACGCACCCATCAATCCAGTGAAATTGTGAAGTCGAGGGGAGACAATATTATTATTAACTCAGCATTTAGTAAACACGTGTAACGTGGAAGATCTGAAGCCACTACAGGGGGTCAGAAGCCAATAAACTAAGACATTCCATACTGGGGTTTGTAGTATTTTGAGTTGACCCTGTACTGTATAAGAGAAATTTTGGGGTGGCCCTTAGGTCAGGGGCCCTCCATTCTGACTGTGGGAAAGTATTTTGGAGAAACCCTATGGGCTCCACAGCTAGAAGTCTGATTCAGCTAGAAAGCAGCTCAGTAACAATTAAGCATTTCAGGATACTGATTAATTACCTGTTGTGAATGCAAACGTTTGAACTTTTGTGTGTTGAATAATACTTGAAAACAAATTTAATGAAAAAGAGATAAAGACGTTTAAAAAGAGCCATCTAACGGTGATTTTTAATCATTTTTTCCACATATTAATCCCACTTTTCCTGGTCAGGGTCGCTGAGAACACAGCTTGCACGTGAAACTCGACTAGGGATGCACCGTTCTGACTTTTTCAGTTCCGATACCGATACCCGATATCAATCCGATACCATTGCTGAATTAATAAACCATATACCTCACCATGTGGGAGAAACTTAAGGCATCAGTATTGACTTAAACATTAGTTCATTATCTTTGTTAATGTACATATCAAGCTAATCTTGTTAATATTGGGTCTGATGTCTGATCCTAATATCAGATCGGTGCATCCCTACACACAACCTGGCCGGAAAGCACTGCCAGAACTTGAACTCAGGTCCCTGCAGTGATGGGCTGCTGTATTAGACTGCTGCACCACCAGAATGTCTCTTGATTTTGGATTGGATATGGGAATCGGCCAGTTGCATATTCGTGCTCATAGGATTATTATCTTTAATGGCAACTTTCAAAATATTGTAGTTACCTGTAATGAAAATAAATACAAATTTCAGTGACAAAACTCAAATAAGTCAAAAGTCTAAAAGCCGGTAGCAATGCAAACAAATGAAACAAAATGAGAACGAGGTTTTGAGTTTTTCTTTTAAGTTCATGACCCTTTTGTTGCAGCTCAGTTAAATAGCCATAAATTGAAAGTTCACGCGCCAGTTTTAACACCTTAGTCTTTTAAAACCGTGGAATAACCTAGCTGAATGTTTTATGAATGCCGATTCCCACATTCATACAGTAAATTCATATACAGTGTTTATTCATTTATTTTTTATGTTATCTGTAAGGATTGAAATTGAAATGCTGAACTGAGATTTAAACTGATACTAGTCTTATTAAACATAAATAAACCTTCCTAAAAAACTCAAACTCAACACTAATACCCGAGGCTGTGCCACAGAAAGCACCGCTGCTCTAATCCCTCCTAAATCAAACGAGGTCTGATGTCACTGAGAAAGAGCAACTTCCTTCTCCAGCTTGGTACAGAACTGATAAGTGGGCTTTGATTTACTGAAGCTGATCATCTGATTTATAGCAAGTGAAGCAGCAGATGGGGTGTGTGTACAGTAAACAGAGACAGTAATATGCACCGCGCTGTTAAAATATCAGCCCTTGATTCGAGGCCTGCATTTTATATGATGAATTGTTTAGCCTGATAAGAAATAAAAAAGCCCTCTGGTGTTCTGTAAATATCACAAATCACAGAGTGGGAAACTGCGGTTACAAGTGTGTGTGTGTGTGTGTGTGTGTGTGTGTGTGTTTTATAAGTGGTGAGTTTATAATGGATCTTCTGTGCTTGTTGGATTTTGCTTTGTTGTTAAATATGCAGATTGCATCATGGAGGTCACTGTGGTGTTTTTAAGCCTTTACGCACACACCTCACATCCGATGCTCGAGCATATTCTGGAGAATAAAGTGATTGTGAAAGGAAGGATGACTCGCTGTCGATGTGATCGAGCACTCCAGACTCATGCAAGTTTCTTTCTCATCTCAGCAAAGACGTTGTGGCATGTCAGTCTCTCTGAGGGCCTTGAAAACATTATCTGTTATGGAAATGGTGATATTGCTTTTACCCAGGATGAGCCAATTAGACATACTGCAAGTCAAACTCCAGTGTAACAGGTTCTGAAGGCGAATATACTACAGTGTACTGGCTCCTTTTTGCATTTTTTGTAGTTTAATTCATAACAAAAACGTGGTTTAGGGCACATGCAAGTAAAAAAGAACAAGTAACTATTTACAGAAATACAGAGATGTTCGCCAAATATACCCTAAATTAGTCCCCAGTGAGAGCAAAATAGGGAGAAGATGAGACATAACTCTTACTTTTTGTCCAGGTTTCCATAAATGCACCTTTAGATGCTCCATGTCAAACTGATTTGAGATTTGTTTTTGCAGTCCAAATCCAAAGCTGTCAGATAGGTGAGCAGCTTTATGCAGACATCATTCAGTGTTATTCTCTAAGGGCCTTGAAAACATGATCTGTTACAAAATGGCGATATTGCTTTTACCATTAAATACCTTTTTTCTGATCCATTTGTGATAGCTCAGTATGAGCCAATTAGACAAGTCAGACTCCATTGGAAACGACTTACAATTGATACAGTCTTACAATCCAAGAAATTGTGGGTTAAGGGTCTTGCTCAAGGACCCAACAGTGGCAGCTTGGCAGAGTTGGGATTTGAACCCTCGACCTTCTGGTCCAGAGTCCAGTACCTTAACCACTAGGCTACCACAGTCCCACAGTGTTGTACTGTTGTGCTTCTAGTATAAAGCAGGTTTATCATAGAATACCCCCAATTGACCTTTATGTGACAAGAACAAGAGTAATTCTACAAATATTTACCCAAATGTATGCAGAAATTATTAATCTATGTAAAAATGCTGAAGATTCTCAGGGTGGCAATGTGACTTGTTCCATCTGGCCAGATCAGCCGTCACATGGAGACAGTGAGAGAACGCTGACTGGGGTTGGAACAAACCCCTCCAATGGACTGGCTTTCCTCCATGTCTTATTCCCTGGGATTGGCACCACAGCTCCTGACAAGGAATAGCAGAAATAAAACGTGAAAAATGTGATTATGGAGAAAAGACAACAATACCCAATGTGCACTGCTCTTGTTAGCCTGTCTAAGTAATGCATGCAATGTAATTAAATTCCATTTTCAAAAAAATCAGTTTCATTCACAGTTTCAAACTTCTGTTTTTGATGGGATTTGCCACGTAACACTCGACCTTCAAGATGTAAACCCAGCCCAGGCTTCGAACCCAGGCCCAGCAGTTTGTACTTATGTGCAAGATACATCAGCTACTTGTCATCACTCTGGTAAGGGATGATCAGAATAATATAAAGAACCTTTAGTGTCTGATTTTTCATCTTTTGTAAGTCCTCTGAGATTAATTTTTTCACACATCTTCATTATTATTCACTTTTCTGCCTCCCTGTTGTTTTTGCTGTTTTTTGATTATCCAGATTTAAATGCCATATCTCTTAAATCTTAAAATATGGTAGCTCTCTTGTACATTGTTGGATGAACCACAAATGTTTGTTTTTGGTCCGGCTGTGCTGCACTTCTGTTTAGTTCTAAAGCTTATAAAGGTTTATAACATTTCTTAATCTAACCCAGCACATTCAAGTGTTCTTCCAGCGCTCACACGTCTGGTACAGGTCATTAGCTAATGATATGTTTGTGCAGGGAAAACACTTAACTTTACACAACGTAGGACAAAGGACAAAGTCTGCAAAATACAGGAACCAAAAAGATACCTGCAGCCATTTAGACTTCAACTCTTAAGTGCTCAATTGCTTCATCAAATTACATTTTATTCATTCCAATTCTTAAGCTTCCCACCTAAGCTGAAGCTTCTATTTGTGCTCCCATGGCAGAAGCCACCAATACGTTTTATTTCAGTTTGTCCTCTGTGAATGTCACCACGCATGAAATCGAGAATGGCCATGGGAACTAAGTCCCAATCCACTGCGTCCACCACTCAGAGCATTTCAAGGCTGTGTACCACATCTGCTCGCCCTTTTTTGACAAGAAAACACAAATTGTTGTACAAAACAATCCACTGGAAAGATTGTAGGAAAAGGTCACACATGTCAAGTTCACTCGAGAAAAAACTAACCCCTGCGCTTGATGGGTTTGATTTTCAGGCTGACCCACATAACTTTGGCGAACAACAAACAAAAGTTCCCAGCGATGTATTTATTCCATGTCGGTTAACGAAACATCTCAGAAGACTGCTCTGAGCCCCTTACACAGAGCTGTGTCAGAAATATTCAGTGTTACTCAGTCGAAGGTTGACAATCCAATTCAGTTTTAGCCTAGCTTCAATTTAAAGTGGAATAAAACCAAAAGTAAGAGTGCTGGCCGTGGATCAGTGTATACTTCCCACAGCCTAGTGCAGCTTTCTAATCTGGGTCCTGTATTATCCTTATTGACAGTGGCTTTGTCTCCATGGAGCCTCACATGGGGGCATGATCTAATGACATCCTGGTTAGATTTCTATCTGTAAGTGCTTGTGAATAAAGCACTTATCATCTGTAGAGAATTTGCTTCACTGAAGTACCACTAAACATAGTTTTATACCAGTCAAAATGATGAGTATACAGCTGTTTTCAAAGGCTTGGGCACTCCAGGTCAAATGGCATATTTGGTTCAGTTTCTACATGACAGAAAAAGTGATGCAAGGTTAATATAACACATTTTAATGTAACAGGTCAAAAACACTAATGGATTCTCTGGAATGGTGCCCAAAGTTTTACAGACATTAAATTGTATTTCATTTTGTGTATTTTATTTCAATGTAGTGCATTACAACATTGAAGGAATCTGTCCATTAAACAATGGTTCCCAAAGTGGTGGTAGCAAGGCAAATGAATGCTATTACTTTATGTTGTTTTGTTCTATGAGAAGTTCCAGTTTTCCATGAATTCCAATTAAAAAATAACCTACCCGGATAGGAATGTCAGAGTGCTGCAAACCGTGGCATGCATTTATGTCTCAAGCTGATTTATAACTGATTACAGATGTGGTCTGAATAGACACTGCCACAAGAGGCTGTAAAAAGGTTCTCAGAGGCTACTTTTGGGTAGTGTACGTCTTGGTGACATATTGTTGGATGCTAGATATGCCCCTACGACACGCTCAAAGAAATTTTACCCAGTTGACAGACTTTGAGAGAAGAATTACCTAGCTGTTAGGAGGTGTTGGGAGCAGTGGTTTCATGAGGAAACTCACACATGGCAAACATGGCCCAGACAGAATGCAAACAGGGAAGAGAGAGGATCATTTAATCCACCAACAAGCACAGGCAACTCCCACAGTTTAGTTGTCCATCATCCAGACACAGGTGGTACCTTCAATACACACCCCTGTCTCTGCCATTTCCAGGCATTTATCAGAAGGAAATTTGTTGTCACGGCACCCTTTATGTGCCAGCCAGCCACCATCACATTCGTTTTGCAGTTGTGTCATGAACAAGAAACCTGGACTGCTCTGGACCTTTTGGGATCCGACAACAGTGCCCCAACTGCTGGTGTGATGGATGACGATCTACAGGCCCAGCTGCAACATCTGTGAGCAAATGTGTAACAGGATACCATACGGAACCCGTTTACCTTCATGACCAACCATATCTCATCTTGTATCCAGGCTAGAGGCAGCCTAACAGGGTAACTAGAGCCTCCCTTGAATTGTGCAGTTTTCTCCAATAAACTCAATATTTGCTCTAATATTGTAATCACTTACATATATCATCATTACATTACATTCAGTTCCAACAACTCCTTCTTGGTGAGATATTGTTTTGTCAATGAGTGTAAATTCCACTGGAGTTTGGAAGCAAAAGACATATTCTTATCTACAAAAGGGGGCCCTGCAGAAAAAGTTTGGGAAGCTCTGCCTTAAACAAATTATTTTTTATTTATAAAATCAAACAAAGCATGTCCAATATGACGACTTTTGTCTAACACTGTATGATAACATGATTTAGCATGTTTTTGAATACACAGGAAGCTACTAACACAGTCTTTCTACATCTTTACTCTGATTAAAAGTGCCAAGCTCTAATTAATGAGTATGCAGATTTAGAATACCCCATTGTCCGCCCATCAGCATGATCACCCAGCCAGCTTGTGAGCTATGTGCTAGTAAAACTATATTAGTATCTTGTATTACTAGCATGAGTCTTGAGCCAGATTATTGTATTCACAGTGATTTACAGATTTAATACATTTTAAAATGTTACTGATCTACTGAATTGCACAATGATGGAATAAAATGCCATATAGTGAAAAGAGTTAAGAGTTATATAAATTAATAAAGGCTAGTATTTATTAATTTGAAGGCTGGGGAACCTGCTTTACCAGCTAGACCACGTGGGTTCATTAGCTCAACCAGCACAATCCAGCGTAAACTGACTTGGACAAACATAAAAATCACATGGTCTAACTTTTTTACTAGCATACCAGCATCAACAAAAAAGTGGAGGGTAACATGCTTCATTCAGCTTCATGTTGGCTGAACTGTTACGGACATGTTTTAGGCATAAACATTGCATTTCTTTTTCTACAACTGAACTTGTTGCCTACATTTTTTGTCCAAAATCCTGGTAACATGCCTACTGCTCAACAATGAAGAGCTAAAGCAAACAGCTTTTCAGGCTGTGCTGGATCAACAGGATGCAGGATTCGAGATGTTACGACGAGATGTGGGCACTTTCTCAGCCGTATGATCCGCTATGTAAATGGGTCAGTTGGGTATCGAAGCATCTCATGGCTAGCTGACTTTCAGTTCTCCCCTGTGCTCCGTTTACCTTGTTAATCCTTATTTAGACAAGCGCACATGATCCGTCATGAATATCTAATTTTCCTGGGTGGCGTTTCACCTCCATACGCTCCCACGATTTCCTTCGAGCGAGGAAATGAGAAAGCTCCTTAGCAAAAGCCACGCTATTAAAACTCCCCCACAGCAATTATTGCTCCTTTCTTCCGACACAAACCATCAGAACTGATTTTCTTTATTCATCTATTTGTCTTATTTATTTCAATTCTCTGTGGTTTTTCTGCTTTTGATTTTCTCATCAGTAGAAATGTGGTGTTTATTTTTCTGGTCGCATGCTCATTGATCAATGTTGTTTTTTTTAATTTCCTGAGGGAATTGGTCTGTGTGCGTCTGTGTGTGTGTGTGTGTGTGTGTGTGTGTGTGTGTGTATGCTCACCCATGTTTATAGTATGTCGTGGGGACCAAATGTCCCCAGAAGGATAGAAAGAACTGTCAATTAACTGTCATGTTAACTGTTTTTTTTTTTTACTGAAACCAACAGAGTCAAAAGATCTCCATCAGGTTACTGACATTAAGGTTAGGTGTAGTTGTAGCATTAATTAGCTACAGTAGTCATTATGTCAATGGAAAGTTCCCACAAAGATTAGTGTGTGTGTGTGTGTGTGTGTGTGTGTGTGTGTGTGTGTGTGTGTGTGTGTGTGTGTGTGTGTTTTCATCCTTTCCCTTCAGCAGCCAAGTTCACATTCACATGCATGAGCATCAGTTCAAATGATAGATGACAGTAATTTCAGGTCACCTCTTATTAAAAATCTAATTAGTAGCAATATTTACAAAATAACATTACTAATTATTTTCGTTGTAGAGTTTATCTCATTAGTCATTAGTGTGTTTTTGTGTTGTGTGTATCAGTACAGATAATGTGTAGTGAGATGAACACTGGCTGTAATTGGACTTGAACAGATGAGAAGGGTAGTGTGTGTGTGTGTGTGTGTGTGTGTGTGTGTGTGTGTGTGTGTGTGTGCAGATTGAGCTGGAGTGTTAAATGAGATCCAGTGGGAGTGCAAGCGTGTCACACTGAGCCGATAAAAGTCGAGATATAAAAGAGAGCAAGTGTGTCGTATTTGAGTGTCAGTGAGTCATTTAACTCATTCAGTTCAGTGATTCATTTGGGTTTGTGCAGTTTCATCTTTTTTTTGTCTTTTTTAATTAATCGATTTGTTATTGCACCTCAAATGCTTGGGTGGCTCAGAGGTCAAATACTCTAGCCCAGGGGTGTTGCTGAGATCTAAAGACATGGGGGTTTAACCTAGGCCTCTTTTTTCCCCGATTTATTTATTCAGTTATTTATTTTCATTAGCTGAACATAATTTTCAGGCAGTTAGAGACAAAAACAAGGACCCTAGAAACTTGTGTAGCAAAGCACCTCACAAGATACCATGATCTTCAAATCACAGAAGGAAGATATGAGATACTGTTAGCTTTCTAAAATTGAAATGTTCTCTAAATACTTTAATGTTTGTACCTAATAAAACATTTCAGTACATCACCGAATTACTAATGCCATTCAGGATCAGCAAAAAGCAGAAGCACTAGCACATACACTAACTGTCCAACTATTTATCTGTAGCATATTAAAACATGCTTGCCCTCTCTCTCCATCATCCTTGCTGATATTTATCTCTCCTCCATTCTTCTGCTCTCCTTTCCACCTTATCTACTGTCCTCTTCTCTGATAGTAAAAATGTTTAACGTAGATCTTTTGTTAGAAACCCTTCTCATACACACAAGGCTGAAAAGAAACGCAGTTTTGTTTAGTACTGTATACATGCAGGTTAATCATAATGAATTACAGTGGTGCTTGAAAGTTTGTGAACCCTTTAGAATTTTCTATATTTCTACATAAATATGACCTAAAACATCTTCAGATTTTCACACGAGTCCTAAAAGTAGATAAAGAGAATCCAGTTAAACAAATGAGACAAAAATATTATACTTGGTCATTTATTTATGGAGGAAAATGATCCAATATTACATATTAGTGAGTGGAAAAAGTATGTGAACCTCTAGGGTTAGCAGTTAATTTGAAGGTGAAATTAGAGTTAGGTGTTTCAATCAATGGGATGACAATCAGGTGTGAGTGGGCACCCTGTTTTATTTAAAGAACAGGGATCTATCGAAGTCTGCTCTTCACAACACGTTTGTGGAAGTGTATCATGGCATGAACAACGGAGATTCCTGAGGACCTCAGAAAAAAAGTTGTTGATGCTCATCAGGCTGGAAAAGATTACAAACCATCTCTAAAGAGTTTGGACTCCACCAATCCAGTCAGACATATTGTGTACAAATGGAGGAAATTCAAGACCATTGTTACCCTCCCCAGGAGTGGTCGACCAACAAAGATCACTCCAAGAGCAAGGCGTGTAATAGTTGGTGAGGTCACAAAGGACCCCAGGGTAACTTCTAAGCAACTGAAGGCCTCTCTCACATTGGCTAATGTTAATGTTCATGAGTCCACCATCAGAAGAACACTGAACAACAATGGTGTGCATGGCAGGGTTGCAAGGAGAAGCCACTGCTCTCCAAAAAAGACATTGCTGCTCTTTTGCAGTTTGCTAAAGATCACGTGGACGAGCCAGAAGGCTATTGGAAGAATGTTTTGTGGGCAGGTGAGACCAAAATAGAACCTTTTGGTTCAAAAGAGAAGAGTTAGGTTTGGAAAAACACTGCATTCCAGCATAAGAACCTGATCCCATCTGTGAAACATGGTGGTGGTAGTATCATGGATTGGGCCTGTTTTAGCTGCATCTGGGCCAGGACGGCTTGCCATTATTGATGGAACAATGAATTCTGAATTTATCAGCGAATTGTAAAGTAAAATGTCAGGACATCTGTCCATGAACTGAATCTCAAGAGAAGGTGGGTCATGCAGCAAGACAACGACCCTAAGCACACAAGACGTTCTACCAAAGAATGGTTACAGAAGAATAAAGTTCATGTTTTGGAATGGCCATGTCAAAGTCCTGACCTTAATCCAATGGAAATGTTGTGGAAGGACCTGAAGTGAGCAGCTAATGTGAGGAAACCCACCAACATCCCAGAGCTGAAGCTGTTCTGTACGGAGAAATGGGCTAAAATTCCTCCAAGCCGGTGTGCAGGACTGATCAACAGTTACAGGAAACGTTTAGCTGCAGTTATTGCTGCACAGGGGGGTCACACCAGATACTGAAAGCAAAGGTTCACATACTTTTTCCACTCACTAATATGTAATATTGGATCATTTTCCTCAATAATAAATGACCAAGTATAATATTTTTGCCTCATTTGTTTAACTGGGTTCTCTTTATCTACTTTTAGGACTTGTGTGAAAATCTGATGATGTTTTAGGTCATATTTATGCAGAAATATAGAAAATTTTAAGGGGTTCACAAACTTCCAAGCACAGCACAGTTATTATATATTACAAATCTGTTTTAAATTAGCTAGCACTTTAGTTTTAACATTAAATTATCTTCAGTAAGAACTTCATAGAGAATCACTGATTCTTACTGATTCATTTCCAGGAGTCATACTGCCCAATTATTTCTGAGCCGTTGTAGGAACCCCAGGCTTTGCACCTTTTTTGTGTTTTCTTGCTTTAACACACCCATGTCAAATCAAGAACGGTATTGGCTGATAAAAGTTGAATCAGGTGTATAGAATAACACATATACATTTACATTTACAGCATTTAGCAGACGCCCTTATCCAGAACGACTTACAATTGATACAGTCTTACAATCCAAGCAATTGTGGGTTAAGGGCCTTGCTCAAGGACCCAACAGTGGCAGCTTGGCAGAGGTGGGATTTGAACCCTGGACTTTCTGGTCCAGAGTTCAGTACCTTAACTGCTAGGCTACCACAGTCCCACTAAACACTAGATGTGCAGAACAGTGCCAAACACAGTTAAGTGTTTTCCTACTCTAACGCATCCACTTCTACAGATATAGCTCTTTAATTTTCAGGAACTGTTAATTAAACCCAGAATCAAAAAGTGACCTCCTTAGGAATCCTAGATGTTACATGTAGGAATAAATTAAGGAATAATACATTTATAATGTACTGCTGCCTTTATTTCTTGCGCTTATAATTTGTGCTGAAGGACGAAATAAGTGAAGTTTCATCTGCTCGGATATGAAATTTTCACCTTAATGTAGGTGCTGGTAGCAGGTGAGAAGGAGTTTAATCAGAGACTCGGCTCACAGGATCACACTGCACCTGAAGAATTAATCCAAAAGGCAGAGGGTTGGTCAGATGCTCTCCTATGGGTGTGAGATGATTAGCTTCTGCAGGGGGGCTGAAAGCAGAGGTGGGACCCATTTTGGATTCATAAGTTAGTGATTTTAGGACGGATCCTCTGTAATCAAACCAAGACCTCTACTGTGCCTCAATAAATCTGGATTGAGAAAAAGCACGGAATGTAACTGAACTAACAAGGAATGTCTCAACTGGTTTCTCAGACTCACACGTTATGATAACCTTTTACAGAAAATGTTGCTATGACGACAACCACCCATAAAGAATTCTCACTAGTGCTTTTACGAGCTTATTTCCATATAAAGTGCACATTAACAATAACGTGATCACAAACATCCAACACGCAGCTTCCTGTCTCTAACCTGCGAAAAACTTGGATACCTCGTAAATTGGACTGAAAAGCTATTTGAAAAAAAAGGTTCCTGCTGGGGTTTGTTGGTTTCTCCCTCTGGGAGGACCATAAAACAGGAAGAGCTTCAAGCGTGTTGAAGTGTAAAGAGCGTTCTTCAAGTAGAAATGATTGTTCAGTGTCATTCTAACCCTGAGGAGCTGTCTTCCACTACTAAAAATATACACACATGATGGTTCCTATTGGACGTGATTCTAGGATCAGAACTTTAGGGGTGCTAAGCATGCCATTCCCACACTTGTAAAGGAAGAAAATCTGACCTTTAGGAGTAGGGCAAACACTGTGACTGGAAAGACACTTACAAATCTGAGGAAACATCCATTAATACTGAGCCTGTGAGCCCCATAGCCATCACTTGGATCGTACCATTTGTGAAGCAAGAGTGTGTTGCTGTATTTTCGACGTTACAATATACAATATTATGTTTAAAACATATTCTTACTGTGGTTTTAACATTTTTCAGCTTATCAGAGACATCTGTTTAAACAACAAAAACACATTTTTTGCTTGGATGCTTGGATCCAATTTAGGTGGACACACCTATGGTTCCTATTCAAGTTGGTGATTAGTTATCAAATAATATATTAATCAAGCCACACTCTTTGGAAAAAAGGTTCCCTCAGTGGTTCTTCTAGCAGAAACATTTCTACCTGAACAACACCCTAAAACATATAAATGTTCTTTGAAATATTTGTATGGGAGTGGATATTCAGACTCAGAATTGGAAAATTGGTTCTTGTTGGTACACCATATAGTTCTACAGCTTTTCCTCAAATCAGTTTCAGGGTTGAAGAATATTTTAGTAGGCTATGGGTTAAGAATCCCTTTGGAAAAATTCCCCAGTATTTTTTTTTTACCAGTGTCATCAAGTACATGGTGACATCATGATTAATACACACAGTATTAAAGTTAGGTGAAGTATAGAACCAGAGCACCTTTAGGGTGCTTATTGTCCTGTATACAAACTGTTACAAAGCAAAAAAAATCCATTAATTAACATTATTTTAAGCTACAGTACACCCATCATGCTGTTTTGTAGGCAGATATGAGGTGAGTAATGTTTACATACAACCTCTCACATCAGGTCCAGTCATTCTCGAATGTCTTTTCAGATGAGACTATTAACCCACAAACTTCTCTAAAACTAACCATGACAGATCCATGAGGTTTATACTGCATCTCTGACTCTGGTGACTTTCTGACTTTTGCTTGAATTCCCTGAACACAAGTGTGATCCAGTGAGCCAGTTTGTCGATTACACTCCTGTTCGGCTACTGACCTTCAACCTGCTCTTTTACACTGAGGTTAGAAGGTCCAGGGAAGTAAATGAGCTCCAGAGCTCTGGTAGCATGTTTGTGCTGCAGACTAGGACTGCAGGGAGCACTGGATTACATTATGAGTGAAGAAAGTGCGAGCCAGATAGCTTTCTGTTCCCATACAGACACCATGTCAGAGGTACTGTTGGAGTTGTATATTAAATGTCCATAACTGAAGGTGCTGCAAGAGATTTGATGATTGCTTCAGAAGTTGTGATCTCCTGATGCTTCTTGATGGTTTATTCTTAATTTCATTTGGCAATGTTTTGGTGATATTCACACACTCATAAAAATGATCCAATCTAGCATAAGCTCTTTAGTTTATCCCTTTTTATGAACAGTTCATGGCAGTGATTGTCTCATGGGGATCTTGCACAATGTTTCATACAGTCAGAACTGTCATGGGTGGCACCCATGGGCTGTGTCGCATGACCTGAAGGGAACCAGAGATTCTGGAGCCACTGGCGAGACGAAACACACACATATACATTTATGCACTTGCATAATAACTTTATTTTTTATTTATCCCACCTTGGACTTTCAGTTCCAAGGAGACCCTTCTGGATGGGGTCTAATTTGTGTTCAACTCTAAATGCAACCTTGTAACTGAACTTGCATTGGCTCAGCTCTGTATAGCAGTGATCTACAAACTGAGCTAGCCCGGTTCGTATCCCACATCTGGCAAGGTGACGTCTGTCGGTTATGGAGTTGCATTCAAAGATAAATATAGGTTACCGGTACCAGCAGGGGTTCCCTGGCAACAAAAGTCCAAAGTAGTTCCTGGCATGAGTAAGTCCAACATTTGTGTAAATAAATATGCCACAGTGGCTTTGGGTGGCTGGGTCATTGGTCACGTTACTAGACCAGAGGTGCCCCATGACAAGAATGTTGCGAGCTTGTACATTTTGATGCACCTGTCATGCTTGGTCACAGTTCAAATAGAAAGTAAAGTTCACAAAGAACCCCAAACTACAAAAGCACTGTTGATGGCCCATGGTAGAGGGACTGTAGGGTGACAGTCTGTGTAATTTAATATTATGCCCAGTAAGAGATGTTTTATGCACAAAACAAACTCCATCATGGAGTTTGCAAGACTGTTAGACAAGAGAAAACATGTAGATGTATAAGAGCTATTCCACTGAATGGGTGCCATTTCCGTCCCCAGGACATTTTATATATATATAATAGAATTAACTGTAAGAAACATTGTATTATTAAGTAAGGTGTCCTGCAAGCCTTAGTTAATAATAAAATAAGGTAATAATAAAGTAAGGTCTATATATGTCATATAGAGCTGCTCTTAAATCAGAATGTTTTTTTTTTTTAAGTCTGATAATGGACAAAATCATAAATTCAGCATGAGAACCCACTGCATCCTTTTAAACTGCATCTCATGCAGAAACGATAGATGGTAAATGAGCGCACAGACTGATTGTCAAGTGCCAATTGTTCACGTCATAATCAGAGCTTGAACTGGTGAATCCTGGACTGTATTCTGACCTGCAGCTCATCCTGGGGGTCTTTGTTATTAAACCCTGTCACGTTTCAGCCATTCCCCAGACAGACAGAATGATCAGCCCTCTCACACCATGCTGAATTCTGTATGAAGTAAAATAATTTTCTAGCAGGTATTTTTATTGTGTTTATTTGTTTCTCTGATACACGCCAGTGTGCATGAACAAAGCGTGGAACAAAAATCATTATTTACATCTCCCTTTCTGAATGCGAGAGATATTCAATAATAACTCATATTCCTATCTTCCGTTATATCTCCTTCTATTTTAAAGCCTTCCTGTCAATTTCAGCCACTCTTCCACTAACAAGCTGCAGCAGTTCAGATCTGTGGGCGCTTCTTCACCTGCTGTTATAAATTATCACAAAAGCTTAAGATGGAACTGAGCTTAATGGATGGATTTTTTCACTCGGTGACATCCTGCCTCTGACCTGCTTAGCAGAACTATCTTAGTGGAGCCTGATATTTGTATGTCCCACACATACACACCCACCTGACCATCTGACTGTTGACAGATTATCTGCATTTTTGCTACATTCATAACATCCAAGCAATATTTGCCCAAGAAGCATTTTTTTTAAAAACTGCCATTAAAATCTCATTTTAAAATCTGTGAATGGAAAGCATTAAGGTGGAACATTTTGGAAGATTTATTTTGGCTCTTCAAAAATTATTTTTCATGGTTGCTGCAGAGGCAATTACATAGCCCACCACTGCAGTGGTTGGGAGTTCTGGTGGTGCCTTCTGGCTGGGTTTGCCATCATATAAAGACAATCGGCCATGCCTGACAGGGGCTTGTCCCCTGGTGCTGCATTAGCAACCCCTGTTGGCCCTGTGATGGACTTGCATCTCGTCCAGGGCACCCTTTGGCCTGTGCTCTCTGAGAAAAGAAAAATCAGCAGACTTTGCTGCTTTAATATACTCTCTGCTATGTCTGTATGGTTGGTGTCTGTGGGTGTGAGACATGCCCAGGTGGTCTGGAGACTTTATACGCCACTGGATGAAAAGAATCTCCTTCAGCATTTTGTTCACATACTCTATGCTTCTCGGATCATAGCCAGGACTGATTTGGACCATTTCCACCACTGCCAGCTGGCAGATTTCCTCTGGGGTGGAAATGCTTAATAAGCCTGACGATAAATGAACATGTGTGGGCGGAGCCTGTGATCAGTCATCACAAAATCACAGCTGATGTGTAGTGACATGGTGATTTTTTGTGGGTTTCCTTTGAAAATAAAAATAGATTCTGGAATGAAGCTGGAAAATTAATCAAGCTGTGAGACTAGTATAGGAGTGCAGGTTCCAAACGGGATACTGTGCATATAACTAATTAGTAATACTACTCATTCTTGTCTGACAGCCTCAGTAAAACTACTTTCATTCATACACTCATGTAGGGCACTAGGTACAATAGGTTCTCTAATATCTGCAAAACAATATAGAATTGTTTTACTTATTTAAAACAATTATCTCATGGACGAAGCAATATAACTGCCCTTGGTGTGATCAATGAATTCATTTGTATCTCTTTTAACCCTGGTTATCTTGTTCAGGTTCTTGGAAGGTCTGGAGCCTATCCTGGAATTCAGTGGATTCAGACATTAGTGCATGCTCCTCCATGTGGGATCCCCTCTATGGCCATCCTTTACTCAGACATGGGCAGAAGTGCCTGTGTGAAGCCCACAATAGCTGGAAGGCACCGCCGAGACCATCACTGCTGTGAAGGACAGTGGTGGCCTAGCATCTATGAGCATCACTGGTGTAAGTCAAATATTACATTTACCTTTAGTCATTCTGCAGACTGCATTCAACAGGTACAATCACAAAAGGGAAGGTACTTTACATTCCCATGTAAAGACAAGAAAATCTATCACAATGTATTAATGTAAACTCTTGGTGCACTAGGGATGTGGCTTAAGCTTCAATAATTATACATTTAATCACTTGGCAGACGTTCTTGTCCAGAGCAACTTACAACTGTTACAGTCTTACAGTCCAAGAAATTGTGAGTTACATGTTTTGGTCAAGCACCCAACAATGGGAGCTTGGCAGAGCTAGGATTTGAACCCTGGATCACAGTAAACGGTTTTGCCACCACAGTCCAATTTTTGGGACTGAACTTTCTCTTAGCTGGAGATAATTCAATTGTATGAGCTCGCTCTCTTTGTAGAAAACATTAATATTGGAGACTTCCCAAAGATTTCTGGCTGATTTGCTGAACTCCTCTGGAATCTTGCAGTATTTGGACAGCAGAGGAATGAAATCTGTTAAATCCTAACATAACAATCACCTAACTAATACATGATGCTGTTCCAAAGTGCTGTGCGCAAAGTAAGACTTAAAAAAGAAATGAAGCTTCAGTTGACGAATTCGACTTATTTCTATTGAAAGAACTCACACCATTTCATATATTGTTATAACAGGTCTTCATTCTGTTCACTGGTGGCGGCAGTCAGTGGAATGTTGGGATATTTGATAACATTTTTATTGGTGCTCGGAGCAGAACTTGTAGCTGTTCTCAGTGGCAGTGTGATGTTTGTTCGAGTGAACATAAAACATCTGTAATTTAATAGAAAGTGCTAGTAATTTATCACAGGTTATGTCCTAAAGGTTATTAAACTACTACAACCTGACCGAGTGCTGTGTGTGTGTGTGTGTGTGTGTGTGTGTGTTATGTTATGTTTGAGAGTGGGTTTACAGGGGCACTGGGGATAGTAGTGTTTGGTCAACTGGACATAAAACGCTGTAATTTAATAAGGAGAAAAATAAACTCTTTGTTCAGACTGGAGCTGAACCTCAGTTCAATTTCTTTCATGTGTCCTCCTGTGTTCCCATGAGTCTCAGTGAAGGTGGACTCAATACAAGTCAGTTAAAGTGGAGTATAATCTTAACCTGTCATTTATAAATACGACGTAATTGCTCTGTGTACCTGTCAGTCCGTTTGAATCAAGTTGCCCTCTCTACCTGTCTGTTATAAACAAGGAGGTTTTACCTGTGTACCTATCAGCCTCTGTGAAGGTGTGGCCTCAGCACCTGTCAGTTATAATGAGGTAGCTGTAGTTTGTGTAGTCCTAGTGAAGATAAAAAGTGGCCGCTGTACATGTATTAGCATATGAACCGGGTGGGATTTGTAGGACGTGTCCCACGCAACAGTGGAAACAGTTACATTTGTCCCACCCCAAAATTATACCGCAGGGGGAGAAAAAACTATCTTTTATTTTGAAAGCACGAGACCCGAGGGTAAGTTATTGCGTACGCAAATCAGACAAGCTTTGCATTTCATGCTAGTGTGTTGGGTGAAAATGGCATGGGTATAACTTGTTGTTATGGTAACATACGACGAGGATTTGGTTAGCTATTGTTAACATTAACTGGGCTCAAGTTGTCAGAAAGCACTCTGAAGCGTCAATTAACACGAGTTTGTGGCCGCGTCCCAAACTGCATACTGCCGCGTTAAATAGCATGTAACAAAATAGTACAGGACCGTTAGAAGTGTAGTACGTAACGTGCCAGAGGGTGTTGTTTGTAACACAGCCTCACTCGCTAACGTTAATGTTAGACTTGTCTCATGTCCGAATGGCTGAGTGTCTTGCTGTCTTCAAGTGGAGACTAAAGACTCACCTTTTCACCCAGCCCTTAAGTGAAGACCGAAGTGAATACAACTGAATATTTATATATATTTATAAAAAAAAATGCTTGTGTGGTTTGCTGCTTTATCTACATCAGATCCTAGCATGCTGTAGTTGGGTTGTGTTCTTGAGCTATTGCTTACTTGTATTAATTAATATGAGGTTTTGTCTACTAGGAAGAATACAAAGTACTTCTGTAAGTCGCTCTGGATAAGGGCGTCTGCTAAATGCTGTAAATGTAAATGTACAGAATAGCTCAATATTAACATAACGTCACGTACCAATCAATATAAAAATGCAGAATGTGTTATCTATGTCACCCAGACATTGTGCTGATCATTTATATTCCAAGTTTACTGGCAACAGAAATCAGTAACTTAATGTTTACTAACATGTTTGGTTTGCAAATTGCCATTTTGTTGAATTTGTCTAATTATAAACAGATATATGCGTTTTCGTTATTAATTTGCTGTTTATTGTAATTCCACAGATGTTGTTCCACATCACTGTACATATAGTATTGCACTGCCTTAGATATAGTGGAAACAGCTACTAGCTAACTAAGAGTGAGTGGGCGGACTCGTAGTAAACCCATCCTAGTGTACCTGTCAGTCCAGTCCAGTCTCTCTTCTGTACTTGTAAGTCCAATGAAGGTGGCGTGGCCTCTGTATTTGTGAGCCAAGCATGCTCTAGGTTACCTCTGGTTCTGTCAGTGTCCAAATGGACTCCCTGTGGGTAGTCAGGGTTCCTCCCATCTCCCAAAAACATACTGGTAGGTGTATTGGTTAATATGAGTTGCACGTCTTAGACGTGGTTAAATGCAGGGAACATTTTAAAATATGTGTATGTGGTATGTGTCCTTATGAGCATGCATATAGCAGATTTGTTTGAAAGAAGACGTCTTTAAGAAAAATGTGAAGGTGAGACTTTGAAATCATGAATCTCTTTCTCCAGCTGTAGCAAATATGCTTTTCATTCTATTCCTTGTAAATGTAATTTGGCCAGATGTCTTCTTTCATGCTTAGTAGAACGGCTAGCAGATCGATGAGAAAGAACCGTCCAGATCAGCTAGTACTCTCTCTGGAATGCAAAAAAAGCGTCAACCAATTACCCACGCAGCTCTGACAAACAGTTCAGATCACCTAGATATGCTGTGGAGATGCTGTGACATAAAAATGACTCATCTAATGGTTTCCTATTTTTTATTTTGAAAATCTGCTGATGATTCATGCTTTGATTGCGTGTAAATTTGTGCTCCATTAAAAGCCCAATTGCAGCCATTTTAAGTTGGTTCTATTAACACCTTAAATCCAGGTTTTACGGCAAACAAACACGACCTGGTGAGAAAGCAAAATATTGCAGCACACAGGCGAATGAAATGAAAAGCATTAAATAAGGAGAATCAATGGTAATGCCTGGGATAGCTATAGGATTTGCAGGAAATGGTTTAGGGTTATGGGACAAACTGGTGCCACAGTGGAGCCTGATCTGTGTCAGCTGTCCCTGTTGTTCAAAAGAGTCTGGATGTCCTCACCAACAGATGATTTGGTGACCTTGCATATCAGTATCTGTTTTTGGATCTGGATTTGTTGCCAGAGTTTTACTGAAATAAGAATAGGATCTTGAACTTCTGATCCGTCAAAGGCAGAGTTCTATTTACTTGGCAATTGTATTCCTTTTTATCCAAGCACAACCCTGAGCAGGATGGTTAGATGTTAAAGGCCTCAACATTGGTGTCCATTTGTCTGATTAAGTATCTGTACTGCAATTATTAAAGAACACAGCTGTTGGAGCAGTGACTTTAATAGTGCATCCTCTTTAGGCTATTTAGTATGTACACCTATGGTAAACCTACTCCACAACCACTCTCCAGAAAACAATGCAAATATCAAAATATAGAAAATGTTTGGGTGCAGCCATGACATCTAAGGCAGTTTGCAATGTTGTAAAGGTCTCGATGGACCTGTAGGCTAGATGTGGTGCATAAGATGTGAGTGCAACAATGAGTATTATGTGGACTTTCTGCTCTCACGCTTCTGAATCACACTGATGAGCTCAGAGCCGGTGACTAACAACCACGTCCTGCAGGCGCGCACACGCACTAATTACATTGTGCGGAGAAAGATTACCATCACTGGTGCTTAAGGAGATATCAAGGCATTATTGATGAGTATTATAATAAATAAATAATGTGTGGTCAGCCTCGTAACATGGAGTTCGTGGTCCAATCTGCTTTCAGCTTGATTTTGCTCGCTGATACAGTTTTTCATTAATCTTTGCAACTTCTCTTAGTTTATTCAGGTTCTGCTTAAGGTTGGAATCTCAGAAAATCCTTGATTCTTGGACAATACCCTTAACCCTGGCCTTTGTTTAGATTGGATTCCACTTCATTTGTAGATATCAGTTGAATGAGAAAGTGAATTATTACCACAGTCTTTATCATTTGAGGAAAATGACATGCACTCAAGTGGTAAACTCATTTACACTGCTTCGTCCCACTCGTCCCCCCTGTCACGTAGCATAAATACACATGATAAGCCATTATAAGCACGTTCAAGGGCTCTCAGGAGTGTGTGTGTGTAGAACGATTAGGTGTTCCTGACTTGTACTTCACATGTTGGCCAGAGCTCCTTTTGTAAGGTGTTTCGTGAGGTTTTTAGCTTGATGTCTAATCTGGAATTCACAGAGAACAGGCACAGGTAGACCCTGGACAGGGAGCCAGAACATTGCAAGGTTTTGTAAATGCTAGTGTTGTAGTACTCGAGACTGGTACTACAGAGAGAAGAAGGCAAACAAAATCATCACCATCACTTCCAAAAGTTACATAGCCTCAGTTTGACTAAGACTATAATATAATAATAGGCTGCATGTTATTTAATGTTATATTTTACAAAATATATGATGAAACTGATAATATTTATTAATATATCATGATAATGAATGTAAAGAGAATTACAACTCTAATTTTTTTTTCGATTCTTTTTGTGCTTGTATGATGAAAAAAAAAATCTTTATCTGGTCTCTTCAGTTCTAAAATGTTCTCAGTGTTCCTTGAATCTTACTATTGAATTGCCATTTATTGCCATATTTGTTTCATTTTGTCTCACCAGTTGTGTGATTTGCTGTTGAAATGTCACAGTCCCACTGGCACTCTTCTACTGGAGAGAATGATGTATCAGAAATGACAGGAATAACTGGTGCTAACCTGACCTCAGAGCGCTGCTGCTCAGAAGGGTCATTTCCCCTTTACAAAGCCTTTATCAGAGAGCTACAAGAATCATGGAATTGGAATGGACCTGCGTGTGCACACTAGACACGTGACGTTTTTGGGACGTGCATGGTGCGCACATATCAACTCAGCAAACCGTACATTTTACATAAGACTAAACAACCGAGAAAAAACTCCCATAATAGGCACTATTGCGACCCTGCACTTCTCAGAGAGATGTGTTGTGTGGAGGTAATTATGCCCTCTGGAGGTTTTGCCGTGTAGCGGCAGGTTGAAACCGGTCCGAATCGAGCGTGACCTCAATTATGTTGACTCTGCTCCTGTGTCGTCCTTTGTTTGTCCAGCACTGGTTGATTTACCTGCCTGATGTCTCAGTGGTCGTTCCCTAACAGGAAGCGACCAGCTGTTCATTTTGAAAACCCCTTGAGATCAAGCTACCAAATGAATCCTGTTCTCATATCATGTCAAATTAAAAGAATGTAAAGGAATAACTGCATGGCACCATTTGTATAAATGGCTGGTGCTCTGTCCAGGGTTTTCGGGACTGCACCCATCTTCGTTCTGATGAATGAATTCCTAAAATGTTTGCATTATTTTGTCTAAAGCTTGGAGTGACAGTTCACTAAATATCCAACAGTTTTCCTACGCCAGTGATTGATTCCTAGCATGGCCGCTGAAGGGTTACATGGCATTTACAGATGACCATACCATGAATTTTTCATATGTTCCACTCCAGTTGATGCTGGTTCCTGAACGTGCACAAAGTTCCTGAAAGACAAGCTTCTGCAGCACCACAAATCAAAAACCGAACCAGCATTAATATCCAAATCCCACATGAATTTTAACACCCAATGTGGACGTGATTGTCTACATGTACTGGTGTTTTACAGGCAGTCTTTGTTACCTGGTAAAGGTAGAGGGTGAGTAATGAGATGAGAGGCATCTGTATGACTCACACCTGCTGTAATGGCTATAAGAAAATCCGAGTGCATGGGGCAGACTTGCGGAGCTTCTGTTTGAGCTAGAGCACGTCTGGAAATTTAATGTTCTGAAGATGATGATGGGTTTTATTGCAGCCCTGAGCAGGATTGGAACATCACGCTACAACCAATTCATGCCTGTAGAACAGAAAAGAAGTCAATTTTACTCATACTCACAACAGTCTCTCTGTCAGGAATGTGTGCAGTCACGTCCAAAGCAGGCATGAACTATAATTCAAGTGCAAGATCAGAACTCCTGACTATAGGATGATGTGGGATGCTGGATTTAACGCTTACTTCGCCACGTAAATCCTCTTTCTTTTACCGCAGTGCACTCAGGAGTGTAATACTAGAGGATGGAGCTCAGATTTGAGATGAAATGTGAGAGTATCAGGGACACAGATGGTGTTGCATTTTTGATAAGGTCCTGAGAAACGTGGCCGTGATGCACCGTATTGATCCTGTTCTGCTTTGAATAAAAGTGTCTGTCAGATAATAAAATGTAAAATGTCAGTTTAAAATGTTAATGCGAACACCATGACTAAAATTACCTAGGATTATGATTATTCATAAATGCTTAATACAGTCTGCTGCCAGTAAACAGAAAACAGCATACTGTTCATCACAGAGCCCACTATGTGTGTGAGTTGGTTAGTTTTTAGCAATATTCTTGTATATATCCTTGCAAAAGTCTTAAGCATTCTATATTTTTCAGTTCATATTCTGCTTTATTCTTTTATGCAAGTTTTCACAGATCACAGATCAGGTACTTTTTGGGTGGTGGATCATTCTCAGCACTGCAGTCACACTCGTGGTGGTGCTGTGTTAGCGTTGCGCTGGTATGAGTGGATCAGACACAGCAGTGCTGTTGGAGTTTTTAACCACCTCAATGTCACTGCTGGACTGAAAATACTGTCCAGCCACCAGCATCCTACGAGCACTGATGAAGGATTAGAGCATGACTAACACAAACTGTGCGACAACAGATGCACTGCTGTCTGTGTTTTTACATCTACAAGGTGGAGCAATAAGGTGGATGTCTCTAATAAAGCGAACAGTGAGTGAACAGTGTTTTAAAATTTCAGCAGCACTGCTGTGTCTCATCCAATCATACCAGTTCAACACTGCTGTGCTGAGAATGATCCTCCACCAAAACAGAACCTGAACTGTGGTTGTCCTGACCATAGAACAGAGTAAACAGGACTAACAAAGCATGTAGAGAAACGGAAGGACTACAGTTTGGAATTATAGAACTACAAAGTGCAGTTACCACTAAAACTTAAATAAAGAATAAGCAGAAAGTAATTTGATAAATATAGAATAAGAACAAAGCACTGTATGACTGATTGATCCACTTATCCCAAGTCTGTTTTTCTTTTAACTCATTCAAAGTCAGATTTGTGGTCTGAATCTCTGTCCTCTCCTGGCATCTGTGGTCTTTGAGCTCCTACAATATAAAATGGTGGCTCAACCTTATAAGAACAAGCAAGTACCAACTAATACCACTGCCCTTCCTTCCCCAAGTATTACTTTTCTTTTTATGTTTCCAAGAATATGGATTCTTCAATATCACACTGATCAAATTTGTGTTTAGAGGTACTAAAATGAGTTTCTGTGCTTCAGCTTGTGATTACCCCTTTGGTTTGCATCCTTATTATGGCCTTTTCCATTCAGTACTCTCAGTCAGGAAGAGCTGCAGCACTGATTATATAAGTGCTCCTTAGGGCCCAAGGTTAAGTTACTTCTGATAAAATATTAAATGACTGATTTTAAATCTTTTCATTTATTAGTTAAGGAAATGAACATCGCTTTGGGCACCATCATGTTTTTATTTAAAGAACTCCATTAGGATTTGGCTGGTAGATTTCTATTTGAGTATGATTTCCAGCCATGATCATCAGGTTACACAGGCCACTGGCTGCTCTGAATCCCAAACTGAGTTTGTGTGCTGCATTTGTTCCCCGGCAATTTGTTTCAATATCAATTACTATCAGTCAGTTTTCGTGTTGTTGATTAGTTTTGATTGTCATCTTTATGTGTTCATTTAAAAATTAGTTTCTATCTTTTTTCAAATGACTTTTTTACCCTGCTTTTTGTCGCCATTATTGCAAATCTCTGATGTCAAACGGCAAGCACTGAATGACCTAAAAGTCAGACTGAATCAGATTCTGATCATATTTGAAGCTACATACAAATATGACTTGAATTGATTGAAAAATTCTGATTTCATGTAATTTTTTTTTATTTATTTGCTGGCCAGACCACATGCACTGTGTTCAGTTGAAATCAGATTTGTGCATCCTTTCTGAATACAGCCTTAAATGCTTATTTAAACGCATTTCTCATCCACTGCACCACGTATGAGCTCTCGCCTTAGGGTCATCGGGTGCGCTGCAGTAGGAACACAAGTAATGAAGCTCGCCTGTTAGAATGTATTCGAATAAATTACAACCTGCTGTTGTTTTTACCTCAGACTGAGCACCTGGAAGAAATGAGCACTAAACTCTGACTCCGTGTTGTGTGTACTCATCTGATTGCTTGTTTCTAGGCTGCAACCTAGTGCACTTCGCCCTGTTTGCTCCATTTGGCTGCTTCTATAAATCCTCAGGCCATGGTTTAGATGCACCAGAGGGTCATTTGGCAGGTGTGCATTGAGCTGGTGGGCGTCCGTGTCCTGGTTACACACAGCAGCAGGATGTTCTGTACAGGAAATACTTGGTGGAGTGAGCGAATATGAAACATGAAGAAGAGTAGGAGATAAAGACGTGCAGAAAAGCAGAGGACAAAAGCAGAGACCCAGCATGGGTGTGATAGGAACAGGTACAAGCAGGGAGAGGATGACATGGCAGAAACATCATGTCCTCCGTTCCCCAAGTGTGCACTTTGGATGCTTGAGGGAAGAACATAAGCTGAATTTAAGTGATTTGTTCAGTTCAATGACTCGATCAGATTCGCTCACGGTGACCGAGGGGGGGGGGCATGTTTTATTGATAAGAAATATACAAAAACCATCCTTATAGCTTGGTGTAAAATAAAAAAAATAGTGTTTCATTTATGAACTGTAAACGATGCCTTACTCGCTCCCACAAACCAACTCTGAGATGGAGTGGTGTCCCATTTATGGTACACCTGCTTCCTGTGTTTCATGAAAAAAATAAGATTTAAATGAATGAATCAATCAAAATGCATAAAGAAAACAATAATACTTCGAAAACCTGTTTGGCCAGCATCTCAAGTTTGATCTCAACTAGACTGAGTAAAAATACCATGTCTTTCAGTCAAACTGAAGGAGATGGAGGGGTAGAGGTGGAGGTTCTCTGACCCTGAAGAATCCTTCATCTCCAGAGTCCTGGGTTTGATCAGTCTGCAGATTTGCTTTTATTACTTTAGTCTGCTTTACTTCTTACTTTCTGTACGTGTAATCATGGTCACATGACACTCTCATACTGGTGTGGAGTCGTCTGGGTTCAGTCATGTCAAGCCGTAATGAGAGTCTGTGTGTGCGTGAGCGAGACCGAGGGAGAGGGAGCAAGAGAGAGGGCAAGGGATGGGGGAGAGAGCGAGGGAAAAAGAGTGAGCGCATCACCTGTTATGAGTGTTCACCATCATGTCGTGGTGTGGAGCGCCGGTGCAGGATGCGCTAATGTTGTTTTAGCTGCAATTAGCCTGCAGGCGATGGCATCTAGCCCTCTCCCTGCACGCCGATTTTCTCTTTTAATCACCTCTCTCTCCCTCTCTCCCTGTTTTCTTTTGTTTGCTTATTTTTGTTCTCTTTCCCTCCCTCCAGCTCGATTTCTGTGTCCATTAGAATCCATTAAAACACACTGACACAGTGTGATGTAATAGTGCACACTTTTTAGTGCACTACAAAGGCTATATGGTATTACTTTGTGCCCTTGAAGTGCACTTATCTCACCAAAGTAGGATTCAGCACCAAATTAAAACTTATCGGCTCCCACAGAAGATTTCTAGAAATGCTTTTACACAGCTATTGTAATCAGAGTATTCTTGAACTAGTTTTGATTACATTTAAACAATTATATTTTGGGTCAAATTTAATTTCAGTGTGGCAAGTAGGGATTTATTTCTTTACATTGTCAATCACTACTCAAGGTTTCATGTAAACAAAGAAGACAATTCACATACTGTATTGATTTTTGGACAAAAGTAGTCCCACATTTTCAGCATTTATTAGATTATCTTGCCCAGAGCGACTTCCAGCTGATTGGTTCTTACAATCAAAAATCCAAGCAAATGAGGCTTACGGGCCTTGCTGAAAAGATGCACAGTTGCAGTAGGCCTACATCTGTGCCCTCTATGACCGGAGGAACTTGAGATGAAACAGACAGACAGAAGCATGCATGTGAGAAGATGCTTTAAGTGTGGGTGGAAGTTGGAGGGCTGCCTTACAATGGCAGTGTTACCAACCACTAACTCCTGAGACAACCTTAGAGCTTGGCTCAGGTTTCTAGTACCAATTATCACGTTTGCAGTCCCAGAAGGAGCACATTACAAACTGTTCCTCCTGTCTGAGCAGTGTATCTGGCCTCTCTACTAAAAACAATCTACTGAATATCCTAATCTGCCTTATTCCATGAGGCCAGTGCCACATGGTGACAGTATGCCAGTACTGAAGTTACCAGAGACATGGAGCCTAGATGAGGCAGATGAAGAAGCCAAAGTGCATGAGGAAGACGTTGAAACTGACACGGATTCAGATGAGTCCTTTATGTCTTTGAATCCTGTAATCCTCATCGGGTAACACAGAGTTAAATGACCTGGTCAAGATTCATTACTTAATATAGTTATATTCCATACCTTTTCATAAATATTTCTCCATGAAACAGCAATCTAAATTTTATATTTGTGTTCAGCTTGGTGTTGTCTATAATCTCATAATCTCACATTGTCTTTCAGGAAGCAAAACATTTGAAATAAAAGGTTGTCCAGTGTTATTTTTAGCTAAGCTAACAAGCTATTATTTAGTGAAGCGCACTTATAGACTAGCATTTTAGAAGTTTTACAGTATAAAGTGAGGTTGCTATTTTTAATGAAATGTTCATGAATTTACAGTACTGGTACATTAAAGTAGAAAATAGGTTTTAGTTCTGTATTTTCTAGCACAGAGGAATATGGTAGCTATTAGTTAACTGGTAAACTCTAACAACAACAGTATATTCTGATGAATATTTCTTTAACGTTTTAAATCTCTGATATAAAATAGTTTGGAATCAGTCCACTCCAAGGAAATTTAAAGATTCAAAGGAAGATACTGAAGATTCTGCTCGTCTAATATCTGAGCAAAATATAATTTTAACTTTAAACCTCATGTTTTAAACATTCTCATTGACACAAAAGACTGAAAGGTTATAGAGTATTTAAATGAAATTCGCGCTAAATAAATATTTAATATTTGGAACAGCTGCACATCCTCTCAAAAAATTAGACCAGTAAGTTGAATGTGTCAGGTTTTTATGACCTTGCAGCCCTTCAGAAAACATGTAGCATCTGCACACGCTTACGCACATGCTAATGAGAGCTCGGTTCACTGGGGTCAACCTCCCACCGGAAGAGCTCCCCAGGAACAGAGCTATGCTAATGCTGATAGGCTTTGTGAATTAATAGATTGAAATATTAACCAAGTCACCACCTTCCACAGAGCATTCTTTGCTCTAATGTATGCTAACGATGGTGCTAATAGTCACCTGCTTCATTAGCTACCGTGAAATGAGTGAAAGTGAGCAAGTCATACAGGTACAGATGCTTCATCTTCCTTTCGGTAAAGTCCATGTAATTTTCTGTGCTGAGAATTTATACGCAGCAGTAAGACAGCTCAGGGTAAGATAAGTCACTGCTAGGGTTTAAGCAGCTGTATTAAACACGAATTATGTGACCAATGTAAAGATGGTTCATAATCAATAAATAATGTGTTCTTGCTGAGGAAGTACATCATGTTAATTAGAAAAGAATTTCAGAACTTCATCTTAGTAACTGAGCGCTCAGGTGGTGCACCAGTTTAAACACCTAGCTTCAGTGTTTGAGACCTGGCAGTGATTTTGGCTAAGGGTTGGGTAACGTTTGCATTTCATTCGTTTTGGTTCTGATTTCGATTCTATTTATAGTTTCTGGTTCTTAGAGATTGGAAGTTTTGATTCCAAAATGGTGAGAAAAATCTGCCAAAATGTGCAGCTAACACAGCACTTCAGCTAGAAGACCTCAATCTAAATGTGGACTGTGGTAGCCTAGCGGTTAAGGTACTGGACTATGGACCAAAAGGTCCAGGGTTCAAATCCCATCTCCGCCAAGCTGCCACTGTTGGGTCCTTGAGCAAGGCCCTTAACCCACAATTGCTTGGATTGTAAGGCTGTATCAATTGTAAGTCGCTCTGGATAAGGGCGTCTGCTAAATGCTGTAAATGTAAATGTCAATCAGTCAAACATGGTACGCTGCTAAATGTCATGCTGGGACTTCACATGTTTTGCCACGTTGGAGCTGCAACCTCCATTACAACAGATCAACTTTCTACACATACTGCATTTAGCCTTTTCGTAGTAGCTAGCCAGACTTCTGAGCAGTGTACTATACTAGTGTTCTAGCGGAGCGTATCAAAACAAAGCTTTATGATGACATAGATGATTACATGACCCACAGGTCCTGACGGATATTTTCAAGCCGGAAAGTCTGCACACCCCTTTCACCTTCTCCACATTTTATTGTGACTTATTCTACAATAGATTGAGTTCATTTTTGTCACACAAAATAGCCCACAATGACAAAGGGAAAGCACATTTTAAGACATTTGTGCTAATCAAATCAAAATATAAAACACCATATGTACACAAGTGTGCACTCCCTTTGATATGGCACCCAAAAGTGAGTTGAGGTGCATTTTGTTTATACTGATACTGCTCGAGATGTTTCTACAACTTAATTGGAGTCCGCCTGTGGTAAATTCAATTGATTGGACATGCTTGGGGATAGCCAGCACCTGCCTATATAAGGTCCCACAGTTGACAGTGCATATCAGAGCAAACTCCATGCCATTGGGCCAAAGGAATTTTCTGCACACCTCAGAAAGAGGATTGTGTCAAGGCATAGACCTGGAGAAGGGCCTGGAAAATTGCTACAGCTTCACATGTCTCAAAGAGCACAGTGGCCATCATTCATAACTGGAAGAAGTTTGGAACCACCAAGAATCTTCCTGACCTGGCTGCCCAGCCAAACTGAGCGATCAGGGAAGACAGGCCTTGTCCAGGGAGATGAGCAAAAACCTCAGGGGACTCTGACAGAGCTCCAGTGTATCCTTTATGGAAATGGGAGAACCTTTCAGAAGATCAACCATCTAGACAGCACTCCAAAAATCACTCCTTTATAATAGAGTGGCCAGACACAAGCCACTCCTTAGTAAAAGGCACATAACAGTTTGCCTAAAGGCACTTGGAGGACTCTCAAATCATTATAAACCAGGTTCTCTGGTCTGATGAAACCAAAATTGAACGTTTTGGCCTGAATACCAAGCATCACGTCTGGAGGAAACCAGGCACTGCTCATCAGCTGGCTAATGCCATCCCTACAGTGCCGTCCCTACAGTGGGGATGTTTTTCAGCAATGGGATGAGGGTGGCTAGTCCTGATGGAGGGAATGATGAATGCAGCCAAGTATACCAAGATCCTTGAAGAAAACGTGCTCTGGGGTGGAGGTTTACCTTCCAGCATGACAATGACCTGAGGCACACAGCCAAGAAAACACAGGAGTGGCTTCAGAGAAAGTCTGTGAACATCCTTGAGTGACCCAGCTCGAGTCCAGACCTGAATGACATTGAACATCTGTGGAAGGAGCTGAAAATGGCTGTGTACTGACGCTCCCCATCCAATCTGACAGAGCTTGCAAGGATATGCCAAGAGGAATGGGCAACAATAGAAACAGAAACAAGTGTGCCAAGCTTGTTGCTTCTTTCCCAAGATGCCTTGAAGCTGCAATTGCTGGCAAAGGTGCATCAACCAAGTATTAGGCTCAGGGTGTGTACAGATATGTTCCCCAAAATAATGTGGTTTTGTCAGTAAAATAGCATTGCATATTTTCTTAAAACCTGCTTTCACTTTGTCATTGTGGGCTATTTTGTGTTGAATTTTGTGACAAGAAATGAACTCAATCTATTGTAGAATAAGTCTGTAACTTAAAACGTGAAGGTCAAAGGGGTGTGCAGACTTTCCGGCTTGGCTGGAAGTGCCTTCTTAATACAGATATAAAATATATTATAACAGCCATGTACTTGAAGTGTCTTAAACTGTGTCAGTAGAAACCGATAACTGGAATTGAAATTCTATTTTTTAACGGGTACCTGGTTCTTGCAATTTTGGAACCAGTTCTGAATTGGAACTCTACTTCTGGCCAGACTGACCATCACACGCAGACACAGGGACCGGTCAGAGGATCATCCCTGCCACGGTGATGGACTGGAGTCAGGTCCAGCACATGCTCACACCTTTGTTCTGTGTTCTCCATGGATATTTTCCGGAGCCAGTGTGACTCAGAACTGAAAAACGTTTTTGGGGAAAAAACCTCAGTAACCCAAGTGGACGCCCAAATATCATAACCGGAACAGCTCAGCTTTTTATATTCTGGAAAGTGATTCTGGCATTAATCCACAAGAGAGGCAGTGATGCCACTCATATTTGGTGACAAGTCTTGCTGCCAGTCATTGTTCCAGTTCATCTCCGAGGTTTTGGAGATGCTTGCGATGTCTTGCAAGCCAGCTCTTGCACATCCAAACTGACCCACATTTAAACTATGACTTTATGGTGCATGGGGTCTGTTTTCACACATACTTCAAATGGCTGAAGTGTTCACCCTGACGTCCTGCGTCTTTTGTGATTACTGCATTTAGACTACAGGGAATGTTGAACAATCTTCAAGTCTGAACGGTATATTAGGCCATACAGAAATTTTTAGATCATCCACGCAAAGATCTAAGCCAGCCTAAATGCATCGGTCCACATTTCCATATATCAGAAATAAATCACTTCATCATGCAAAGCCTGTCTCGCTGCACTCACCAGAATCAAAAGGGTTTAAATTACAGTCTGTAAAGATGTAAACAGAACCTCGCCATTTGCATGCAAACATAGCAAATTGGACAATTGGGTATTGAATGCTCAACATTCTTGTGTGCTGACAAGAGGAGGCATGTAATATCTGAAACTGACTGTGTTCCTGGAAAATGCCAGGAAACTGCAAGCAAACAAACAAGCAAATAAAGCACCGGGGGACTTATTGTCTCTCTCTGCTTTCTGTCTGTTTTTCCTGAACGTCGCTTTGTCTCTATTTGTCTCATATAGATATTCATGAAGACGGTGGCAAGGACTACAATGCAGATGTTCAGCCATCAAAGCCAACAGACTGTTTTTAATAAAGCACATGACAGAAATAGACAGCAAGAGAGGAGCATAAGAAGAGTAAATACATGAGTGTATAAGTGAGTGTGTGTATGAGTGAGTGTACAGTCACGCCCGAAAGTCTGCACACCCCTTTCACCTTCTCCACGTTTCGTTATGTTACAGACTTATTCTACAATAGATTGAGTTCATTTTTTGTCACAAAATTCTACACAAAATATCCCATAATGACAAAGTGAAAGCAGGTTTTATGCAATTTTATTTTACTGATAAAAGTAGGTTATCTGTTAGGTTACATATCTGTACACACCCTGAGCCTAGGGTTAATGTACCTTTCCCAGCAATTACAGCTTCAAGGCATCTTGGTAAAGAAGCAACACGCTTGGCACACTTATTTCTGGAGTTTATTGCCCATTCCTCTTGGCATATTCTTGCAAGATCTGTCAGGTTGGATGGGGAGTGTCGGTACACAGCCATTTTCAGCTCCTTCCATAGATGTTCAATTGGATTCAGGTCTGGGCTCTGGCCAGGGCACTCAGGGCTGTTCACAGACTTTCTCTGAAGCCACTCCTTGTTTTCTGGTCATGTTGGAAGGTAAACCTTTGCCCCAGTCTGAGGTCCAGGGCACTCTGGAGCAGGTTTTCTTCAAGCATCTTGCTGTACTTGGCTGCATTCATCTTTCCCTATATCAGGACTAGTCGCTGATGCTGAAAAACATCCCCATATCTTGATGCAGCCACCACCATGCTTCTCTGTAGGGATGACATTAGCCAGCTGATGAGCAGTGCCTGGTTTCCTCCAGATGTGCCACTTGGTATTCAGGCCAAAATGTTCAATTAAGTTTTCTTCAGACCAGAAAATCTTGTTTCTAATGGTTTGAGAGTCCTCTAGGTGCCTTTTGCTAAAGAGTGCTGCCTTAGTAACCTTCTGAAAGGTTCTCCCATCTTCACAAGGATACACGGGAGCTCTGTCAGCGTGACCCTCAGGTTCCTGCTCATCTCCCTGGCAAAGGCCCGTCTTCCTCGATCGCTCAGTTTGACCTAGCACCCAGGTCTAGGAATATTGTTGGTGATTCCAAACTTCTTCCATTTATGAATGATGATGGCTACTGTGCTCTTTGGGACCTGTAAAGCTGCAGCAATTTTTCTGTACTCTTCACCAGGTCTATGCCTTGACACTATCCTGTTTCTTATGTGTGCAGATAATTCCTTTGACCACATGGCATGGAGTTTGCTCTGATATGCACTGTCAACTGTGGTACCTTATATAAGCAGGCGCTGGCTATCCCCAGTCATAGCCAATCAATTGAATTTACCACAGGTGGACTAGCATTAAGTTGTAGAATCTGTGGGCTATTTTGTGTAGAATTTTGTGACAAGAAATGAACTCCATCTATTTAGTAGAATAAGTCTGTAACATAATACAACATGGAGAAGGTGAAAGGGGTGTGCAAACTTTCTGGCTTGACTGTATAATTGAGTGTGTGTTTGAGTGAGTGTATGTGAGTGTCAGTAAGAGAGTGTTTAAGAGTGCTTATATGTGTGAGCATGTAAATGAGTGTGAGTGTATAAGTTTAATTCATTCATTCATTTGTTTATTTATTTTATACCCATTTCATCCAGTTCTGCTTTGCAATGCAGCACAGAGTGCAAGGCAGGAACCAATCCTGGACTGGATGCCAATTGATCACATGGCATAGGCACACACATGGACACTTTTTAGAGATGCCAGCTGACCTAACACATGGCTTTGGAATGCAACTGGATTAAACCCCATCAGCCAGTCCAGGACTCAAACCCAGGTTTCTGGAGCTGTAAGGCTACAGCGTGAACCACTGGACCACCGAGCCACCTAAGCATTTATAAAGTACAGTGGTGCTTGAAAGTTTGTGAACCATTTAGAATTGTCTATATTTCTGCATAAATATGACCTAAAACATCATCAGATTTTCACACAAGTCCTAAAAGTAGATAAAGAGAACCCAGTTAAACAAATGAGACAAAAATATTATACTTGATCATTTATTTATGGAGGAAAATGATCCAATATTACATATTAGTGAGTGGAAAAAGTATGTGAACCTCTAGGATTAGCAGTTAATTTGAAGGTGAAATTAGAGTCAGGTGTTTTCAATCAATGGGATGCCAATCAGGTGTGAGTGGGCCCCCTGTTTTATTTAAAGAACAGGGATCTATCAAAGTCTGCTCTTCACAACACATGTTTGTGGAAGTGTATCATGGCACGAACAAAGGATGACCTCAGAAAGAGTTGTTGATGCTCTTTTTGCTCTTGAGGCTGAAAAGGTTACAAAACCATCTCTAAAGAGTTTGGATTCCACCAATCCACAATCAGACAGATTGTGTACAAATGGGGGAAATTCAAGACCATTGTTGCCCTCCCCAGGAGTGGTCGACCAACAAAGATCACTCCAAGAGCAAGAGTTGGTGAGGTCACAAAGGACCCCAGAGTAACTTCTAAGCAACTGAAGGCCTCTCCCTCACATTGGGCTTTAATTTGGTTTCATTTCTGGAGGGTTCCACAACCGCAGAAGACACTGAACAACAATGGTGTGCATGGCAAGGTTTGCAAAAAGAAATGCCCCTGCTCTCCCAAAAAGCACATTCTGCTTGTCTGCAGTTTGCAGAAATCACACGAACAAGCCAGAAGGCTACTGGCAGATGTTTTGTGGATGTATGAGACCCAAAATAGAACTTTCTGGTTTAAAAAAAAGAAAAGAATCTTTAATGTTTGGGAAAGTAAAACACGGCATTCCCAGCATAAGCACCGTTATCCCATCTGTGAAACATGGTGCTGGTAGTACCATGGTTTGGGGCCGTTTTTGGGCTGGCACTGGCCAGGACGGCCTTGCCATCATTGTTGAACAATGAATTCTGAATGATAATCAAGAATTCTAAAGGAAAATGTTATTGCTGCACGGGGGGTCACACCAGATACTGAAAGCAAAGGTTCACATACTTTTGCCACTCACTAATATGTAATATTGGATCATTTTCCTCAATAAATAAATGACCAAGTATAATATTTTTGTCTCATTTGTTTAACTGTGTTCTCTGTATCTACTTTTAGGACTTGTGTGAAAATCTGATGATGTTTTAGGTCATATTTATGCAGAAATATAGAAAATTCTAAAGGGTTCACAAACTTTCAAGCACCACTGTAAGTGTACAAGTTAGTGACTATATATATGTTTGTGTAGGAGGGAACGCATAAGTGAATGAGTATAAAGTGAGTGAGTGTATGAGTCCGCAGTTGCACTTACAGAACTGCATGAGCAAGTCTCTAGATCCACCTACTCCCATGTCCTAAATTACTTTTCTCATTAGAACAGTAATTTATTTTTCTTTCATACACACAGGTTGTACTAGCCAAGACCTAAGTGCATTTACCTCTGAGGAACCAAAAAATAAAGTGCGGAGCATATAATACAGCATAAAAAAGATTTGTCGTGACGCTGTGTCCCCAAAATCCCTGTAATTCTGCCGCCAATGATGTACGAACATCTCCGTCGCATTACTCAACCCCCATGAACACGCCATCAAAAATATTTTTGCAATAAATGTTATTTCTTTCTTACTTCTTAAAAAAAACCCTTAATCCTGACTAAAGTTTGATCTATTTCACACCTTCCTGCGAGCTCAGGAACAGGATACGATGCTCTGCTCAGAGCCTGGAGCTTTTTTAATAGCAATAAAGCACGCCAATGAAATTGTGAGATTGATTTTAGCGAGTGCCCCCCACCCCCCAACACATACACCTGGGGTGCGTAATAAACGTTGGGGACCGGCTCTGAAAAATATGTCACTCGAATTCAGCACTGCAGCCCAAAGATTAAATTCTAGGGACCAGTGCAAGAAACTCATAGAGACCTAACTTTTAAACATTAAGTGTATATATAAAAACAAACTGTGTATTTGGTAAAGTCTGTGAACAGCTTCGGAGGCTCTCTTCATCATTATTGTAATTAAAAAGTATCCAAGCTGAAAACTCCAAACATTCACCTTCCCCTGCTGTTCCTTATTGCATGCTGGCTAGCTACCTGTTAATAAAACGTCTGTCATGGAAGGTGGGATTTCAGTACCTCAGTCTTGGTTTGCATCAGTCTAATTATTATTTTAACAGTTGTTTAGTGTGTTTAACAGTGAACACTTACTATAATAATTGTTTTAATATATCTTAAAGTGTTCTGTTTTAGATTTGCTGAACACTACTGTACTGTATATAATATCATGTTTTATAATTAGACCATAATTACACCCTTTTCTTCTCTGTGTTTATCACACTCACACCTTCCTCTGTCTGGAAGTTTGTGTGTTTTAATGAATCGAGCTAAATGTCAGGGCCTGGAGGCGAACGAGTCCGTGACAAAAAGGTCTGTCTTTTAAGGGCTTGTGATCATGATAAGGGCAATTAGATGTGAAAAATCGATGCTCTAGACAGCCTTCATGCTTTAACCTCTGACCCGAGGTAAATTATGAATAACTTATGTGGGAAATCACTTGAGTCTGTTGTGGGGGGGGGGGGGCGGGTTGTGTTGATGGGGGGTTAATGAACAGAAACTTCTCTTAAGAGCAATTACTGAAGGGGACACCAAAGGTGCTGCAAAAAGTACTGTTATATTAAATGTATATACAGTAAACCCTTGTTACTACTATAAATAGTTTTGATTTCTTCGAAAACCTAGGAAAACACCTGGAAACTTGCTCCTAATTAAGTCTTTATACTGTGATTTAAGCCTGCATCTTCATGAGGGTAAGTAAACACTGTAAAGTTGTTTAACCCATAAAAGTTGATGAGGCTTCATATCACAAATTTGACACAGGAAACATAAAACTAGACATAAAAATTCTATAAAAGAACCAAAATAAACACGCACACCACACATGCAATGCATGGTGTGAGCCACTGGGAATGCCTACCTTCTTCTTCTTCTTCTTTCGGCTTCTCCCTTTATCAGGGGTCACCACAGCGAGTTACACGTTTCCACCTCACCCTGTCCTCCACGTCCTCTACTCTCACCCCAACTCCCTGCATATCTTCATTCACCACAACCAAATAACTCCTCTTTGGTCTTCCTCTCCGTCTCTTGCCTGGCAGCTCCATCGCCAATATCCTCCTACCAATATATCCACTATCCCTCCTCTGCACATGTCCAAACCATCTCAGTCTTCCTTCTCGAATTTTGTCTCCCAATTTTCCAACCTGTGCTGTCCCTCTGATGATCTCATTCCTAATCCTGTCCACCCTAGACACTCCTAAAGAGAACCGCAACATCTTAAGTTATCTGGAGAGGCTACCAATAACATGACACCAGAAAAAAAATATTAAATATTAAAATATATTTGTATAAAGACAAATATTAGTGGTTATACTCTCATGGTTTGTATACAAATCAAGTTATTGTAGTATGATTACGATTCGCTAGCCCACCACTCATGTTTGAGTTGCAGCAAGACCTGTGGTGTGCTCCTGGTCAGCAGGGGCTAGTACCAACTGTCTGGTCCAAATGAATCGGCGACAGGGTGTTGGGTAACTGCTTGTATTTCTAATGTTTGTGAACTGAAGACAATTTATTATATTAAATTGAGACTACACAAACTAGTATTTAACATCTACTTAATCATTTACTATCATTACACCATAACCTTTCAAATGGGCATGAACTGAACGTTGAACCGAAGCCAAAGGATTTTAGGATGAAGGATTAACATTAGCTGAAGGATTTTAGGATTGACATTTGAGTGGATTATTTAAAAACACACGCCTTATTCAGATGGCTGCGGTAATCCTGAGGCAAGTTCTTGTTTAAACTCGCCTTCTGTCTGGAGAACTTTGCACTTTAAAGAAGAGGCTTTAAAGAACACTTTAAAGATCACTGTGTAAAGTACAGACTTTCCATGCAGTCAAAGATCTGAACATGATGTGGGACGACAGACGGCAAAGTTAACAACAGTTTTGGTAGGGATTATCTTAGCATCCAAATGGGAAAAGTAATGCAGTCACACAAGTGAGTGGACTTGCTGTACTTTTCTGAATATATGAGGTCTTATTTTGTGTGTTGTCTCATCATAATTGTAATGAGAAAAGCTATAACGGTTTTATAGTCAGTAGACTAGAACTAAACTAGAACTAGTGACTTTGAGAATAGGACTAAGAAGTATACTATTTGTTTGTTTGTTTTATGTAACTTCACATCAGCATCAATGGCTATTCCCAGCAGGAGCAAGGTTACATCGATTCTAGTCATACACTGTCACACTGGGCCCAATTTAGAGTGACCAATTAACCTAACGCATGTCTTTGGGATGTGGGAGGAAACTGGAGTAAGCCCACACGGACACAGGGAGGACATGCAAACTCCATTTAGGGATTGGGATTCCAAGGTCAGGATTGAACTGAGGATCTCTGGAGCTGTGAGGTCACCGTGGTAACCACTTGCGCAGAAGTATAAAGCCTTCACAGTAAGTCTGAATGCAAAGTGGTAGTGTGTGGGTTACATTTAAATATAATTGTGAGCAACAAGTGTCCCCACAAGGATAGAAAGATGACATGTTGTACAAGGGACTGTGGTAGCCTAGTGGTTAAGGTACTGGACTCTGGACCAGAAGGTTCAGGGTTCAAATCCCACCTCTGCCAAGCTGCCACTGTTGGGTCCTTGAGCAAGACCCTTAACCCACAATTGCTTGGATTGTAAGACTGTACCAATTGTAAGTCGCTCTGGATAAGGGCGTCTGCCAAATGCTGTAAATGTAAATGTAAAGGGACAAAGCAAGGAAAATTGTTGTTTTTTTGTTTTTTTTTTTGCAAAAACTGCAACTTTCTTTAGAAAAAATATTTTCTTCGGTTTATTGAGGTTATGTGTAGGTGTAGCCTTAATTACCAACAATAATATTAGTTCAGTGGAAAGTCCCAGCAATGATAGTAAAGCAAACTTGTGCGTGTGAGTGAGAGAAAAAAAACATTTGTTCTCATTGCACATGCTTATAATATGTGTGTGTGTGTGTGTGTGTGTGTGTGTGTGAAACCAGGAAATCCAGGATAATGAGTTCTTGTGAATGTAAAGTACACACAGAGTATATACAGGTCTGAATGATTGTGTTTCTGTGTGGGTGTGAGTGAGAGAGGAAGTTGATTAAGTATAAGTGTCAATATTGCACCTGTGTTCACAAGTGTGTGTGCTAACGTAGTGATGATGTCAGCCCATTAGCTCTGATCTTTGCTTGCTTTCCCAGAATGCACCTGAAGATGATGGATATTTTCGTGCCGGGAGTGTTGACCCCTGATTTCGTCACACACACACGCGTACTCACAATGGGCAGAAGGTGAGCATCCCTAATGCGTTATAATGTAGTGTAAGTAGATTGTTCCTGTTCCTCTGTTAGGATCTGTGACAACACCATACAAATACATGACACACACACAATCACCCTCAACTACCATACACACACACACCTACAATCTTATATACAAATGCATTCAGAAAGTCTTCATACCCTATCACTTTTTTCACATTTAATGTTGCGAACTTATGCTAAAATAAAACGAAATTCAAGTTGTCCCTCATCATTCTGCATTCAATACCCCATAATGAGAAAGTGAAAACATTAATTGCACTAATACTTGATGTAAGGCTTCAGAAGAGAGTTGAACTTCATGCCCAGATTGGAAAATGTGTTTGTAACTGGAATGCCTTGACCAGAAATGACTCCGTAATGTTCATTTTCTGTGCTTGATGTGGTGTTCCTACTAGGAGAACCTTATTTAATTATGTTTAATTGAAGAAGATTATCCTTCATCCAGGTCTTTATGTCCTTTAGACATGCTTTAAGCTTCAAAAGAGCCTCAGATGGAGATGAAGTCTTTATACATAGCTGGTTATCATCTGCGTAACAACGTGTAACAAAGACATATCATGCTGTCTGATGATACATCCAAGAGAGAGCATATAAAGGATGAACAGAATTGGGCTAATGACCAATCCCTGTAGCACTCCACAAAAGACCGAATATGTTTGCGACCTGAAGCCTCCCACAGATTCATATTCATTTCTGTCGGGAAGGTAAGACTAGAACCAACTGCAAGTTTTGGGCCCCCTATGGTGTTCTGAAGGTGTGTAAGAAGAATTCTGTGGTCTACTGTGTCCGCTGTAGAGCTTAGGTCCCACAGTACCAGTAGAGATGGATGATCTGAATCAGCTCTCAAGAGGTTATTTGTAACTCTGAGAATAGCCGTTTCCGTATGTGATGCATGGTAGCCTGTCTGACTGCCAGTTCCCGTAAAGGCTCTTAGAGGTAACATGTTCCTGGAATTAATCAGCCACTAGTTTTCTAGCAGGTTTGATAAAAATAGCAGACTTGTAATCTCTTTGATCTGGTTCAAATGTATTTTTCTTAAGGTGAGGTCGAATTATGGCAGTTTTGAAATAGTTACAGGTACATTAGCAGTTTCCAGGGAAAAGTGCATAGAATAGGCATAGACAATTTCCCAGTACTGTAGGCCTGTGTCCAGGGCACATGTAGAGTTGATCATTTTCCTCATAATTTCCTCCACATCTCTTTGAGTGATGTTTGTAAAAGAGAGAAAAGGACTGAGACCTTTGTTTGAAGCGCCAGTGAAAAGCAGCCTAGGGGAGGATGAATAGAAAATCTGACTACAAATATTCCTGACCTTTTCTCAAAAGAAGTCAAGAAAATTGTAGCATTTTTTCTTCTATTACCTCCAGAGAATTAGACAATTGGGGCAGACAATTTATGGTATTGAACATGGCTTTTAATTGTCAGAATGGTTGTTAATATTCTCTGAGTAATATTTTGACATTGTCTCTAAGTTATCTTGAATACGACTTTTGATGTTCAAAGTGAGATATTTCACGTACACGAAGCCCAGTCTGTCTGTAATTCCTTTCTAGAGCATGTCCAGGTGTTTTCATTTCTCATAGTTAAGGTGTAAATCATGGGGCTGTCCCTGAAAACTTTCCCTCGTCTTAACTGGGGTATGATAGTCAAGCAAACTATTCACAGATCCATTAGAATGCTTAACTTCTTGAGTCACTGATGTAAAGTTGTAACAATGGTCTTTTCCGATACCTTTTCTCACCATAGCAGGGTCAATGCTTGGCCAGTTGTGGAAGCTACCATTTAAAAATGTTAGAGTGACATAGAACTGTCAAATTCATGGTAGTCAAACACTCTGAGGTCACAGATCTGCACAGATCTGGGACTGTGGTAGCCTAGTGGTTAAGGTACTGGACTCTGGACCAGAAGGTCCAGGGTTCAAATCCCACTTCTGCCAAGCTGCCACTGTAGGCTCCTTGAGCAAGGCCCTTAACCACAATTGCTTGGATTGTAAGATTTTATGAAATGTAAGTTTCTGGATAAGGGCGTCTGCTAAATGCTGTAAATGTAAATGCACACTGTCCACCAAATGATGAGTTGGAACATGAATGTGTTGTCTGATTCCCAAGCATTCAGCAAAACCCAGTAGCTCAATAGCTGAAAGAAGGGTCATAAACATGTAACAGTTTGCACACAGTTTCTAAGAAACTGAATATTTTTAAACACCTTAGTGTTATTGCTGCACTGAGAATAGTCCACCAACTACAAATATCTAGCCGATAGCATCCTGCTGAGACCAATGAAGGATTTGAGGGTGACCAACACACGTGCAGCAACAGACGAGCAAGGTGGAACAAAAAGGTAGGAATATCTAAAAGAGTGGACAGTGAGTGGACACAGTGTTTAAAAACTCCAGCAGCACTGCGGTGTCAGATCATACAACACACACTAACACCACCACCACAACAGTGTTGCTGCCGTGCTGAGAATGCTCCACCACCCCAGTAATACCTGCTCTGTGCTCATCATGCTCCCAGTTAGTGAGAGCGCTTTGGGCAGGTGCTCCAGGCTTATGTGTGTAATTTATACCAGGTGACAGATTGCAGTTACAACAAAGCCTTTGGAACCTAATCCTGCACTTGTTGCTGTTTTATATGAAATGTCCTGCTGATCTTCACATGTACATAAGTGTGATTGTGTGTGTGCACGTATGTAAGTCCTTGGAGCTTATTAAAGTGGAAATCTTAACAGTCTGATGCAGGCTGTGGTTGTATGGTAATTCTCAGAAGAGTGGGTGCTAATTGTACCTACACGAAAACGCACATACATTAATTAACACTCTTCAGCTAAGACAAGAATTAGCTGTCCTTCTCTAGCTTAATTAATTAGAATGAGATGATGATTCTAAATGCTTAATGTGGTCCCTTTTGACTTTAGCTCACAGTTCCCATCCCAAGACCATCAGCTCTGTATACACTCAATGTGAAATGCACAGCTGATTTTGTGACATCACCAGTCAATACATATATAGATTACATCTGGTCTAAACTCTCTCTCTCACACACACATCTTCACGGCGTGGCTCTGACTCTATCAGTCCCCACAATCCACCAAATATCTTCCTCTTCTCACGCTGTCTTGTAGCAGTCAGTGCAATATTTTCTTCTCCAGCTCCTCCAGCGCCCTCTGCAGATAGCAGGGCAAACAACTACATCGTGATCAGAGTCCAAAGAGCCAGATAACATCTGCAGCAACCAATTAAAGAGTTCTGTCTTTAACTGTGTTTTATTTACTGTCTTTTAACAGTCTATCTGTAACTGTAAGAGCAAGGACAGGACATGTCAGGAGACAAGACACAATGTTCTAAAACCGTTGCTTATTGTTGTTAGTTATTTGAGTGAATGTGTGTGTCTGTATCTAAGGCGTCCTGTGATTCCTGAGCATCCTTTCTCTGATTTAGACCTTCATATGCGGAATGAAGTTTGAACAAAAACCGATCTCAGTCCAAGACCTTTGTCAGACTTACTCCTTTAATCAGTGTGCGATGCTCCAAGTTTACACTAGGGGGAGTAGCTATAGTTTAAAAACACACCTACGCAGCCCCACTTTAAGCAGAAATATGGCACTCTTTGGGTATTTCTTATTGAATATGTCCCTGCTTAACACGCTTCACTGACTCTGGAGTTTCAGAGAAATGAAAGCGTTTACCTGTGTCCTCTGTTTCATTAAACCTCCTAAGGCAAAGACTTCCCCCCTCCCTATAAAATAATGGTTTGATCCTTTAGCCGCTTTTAGGTGCCATTTAAAAGGAAGCAAGGTCATTCAATTCTTCAGAACAGGCTTGTTGGTAGTAAGTTTTTCTTTCAATTTATTTTTCTAACTTATTATTTTTATACACAGGTGGGCTTTTTCTCTCAGACACAGTTACGGACACAAAATATCTAAGTTGTATAATGCCATGTGGTGTGAGGCTAGTCGCTAACACTCTTTTGCCAATTAAAAACCTGTAAACCACACAGGAAGTAGGTGGTCCAGTGTTTATGAACTGATTGACATATTATGTGGGATGCAGCAATCTGATTTCAATCTGGCTGACTGCAGATGCATTCAACATGCAAGTCTAAACAGGGTGGTAATTCATGTGGTTAAAATCGTATCCAGATACAAAACGCATGAAACGACCAAGTGTAAATGGAGTCTGTGATGTGAAAAAGGTGTTTTCAATTGTTTGTATTAAATAAGCAAAATGTACCGCGTGTATCTCTGTATTAAGTTTGTAAAATCAATTGTTAAACTGATATTAAATTCCTGCAAATTTCCATCGAAAAAGTCGAGGTAGATGGTCAGTCATTGCATCCTAACCTGCAACATTGACATTTTATTGTCTTTTATTTAATTATGTGATTATTTACAACGCACATTTAAAAGAATATGATCATAAACCTGTTGGTCCAGAGCTGAATTAGAAAATGCCTGATGTGGTTGAATGTGACATGATTTTGAAAATAATGCAACATATTATCGTTTAATGTTCAGATGAGGGCAGATACATCTTTAGACCTGTTTTAAGGAGAGTGTAGAAACACCCAAATAAACATACATTATTAGTTTCAATCATCACTAATTTTTGATCTAGCAATCTGATTGGTCAGAGTTTTTCATGGAATTTGCAGATTGTTCGAAAAATCGAGCAATCTGCAGGGTCGGAATTTTTTGCGGAATTTTCTGATTGGTTGAAAAAAAAAACCGAGTGATCTGATTGGTTTAATTTTTTGGTGAAATTTTCTGATTGATCGAAAAATCAAGCGATCTGATTGGTCAATTTTTTTTGCGGAATTTTCTGATTGGTCAAAAAAATCGAGCGATCTGATTGGTCGAATTTTTTGCAGAATTTTCTGATTGGTCGGACAAGTGAGTGACAACAGAGGAAAAAAAAGCTGTTTAACAATAATCTAAACGCCAAGTCAAGAACAACAAGTACAAAAGACTAATAATTGAATGTGTGTTTGTGAAATATATTCTCTCTAAATTTCTGTACATTAATATACAGTGGTGCCTGAAAGTTTGTGAACCCTTTAGAATTTTCTATATTTCTGCATAAATATGACCTAAAACATTATCAGATTTTCACACAAGTCCTAAAAGTAGATAAAGAGAACCCAGTTAAACAAATGAGAAATATTATACTTGGTCATTTATTTAATTGAGGAAAATGATCCCAAAATTTACATATTAGTGAGTGGCAAAAGTAATGTCACCCTTTGCTTTCAGTATCTCTGGTGTGGACCCCCCTGTGCAGCAATAACTGCAGCTAAACATTTCCTGTAACTTGTTTTGATCAGTCCCTGCACACCGGCTTGGAGGAATTTTAGCCCATTCCTCCGTACAGAAACAGCTTCACTCTGGGATGTTGGTGGGTTTCCTCACATTAGCTGCTCTCTTCAGGTCCTTCCACAGCATTTTCCATTGGATCTAAGGTCAGGACTTTTTTGACTTGGCCATTCCAAAACATGAACTTTATTCTTCTTTAAACCATTCTTTGGTAGAACGACTTGTGTGCTTAGGGTCGTTGTCTTGCTGCCATGACCCACCTTCTCTTGAGATTCAGTTCATGGACAGATGTCCTGACATTTTCCTTTAGAATTCTCTGATATAATTCAGAATTCATTGTTCCATCAATGATGGCAAGCCGTCCTGGTCCAGATGCAGCAAAACAGGCCCAAACCATGATACTACCACCACCATGTTTCACAGATGGGATAAGGTTCTTATGCTGGAATGCAGTGTTTTCCTTTCTCCAAACATAACGCTTCTGTTTTAAACCAAAAAGTTCGATTTTGGTCTCATCCGTCCACAAAACATTCTTCCTATAGCCTTCTGGCTCGTCCACATGATCTTTAGCAAACTGCAGACAAGCAGCAATGTTCTTTTTGAACCTGCCATGCACACCAATAAATAAATCAATAAATAAATGACCAAGTATAATATTTTTGTCTCATTTGTTTAACTGGGTTCTCTTTACCTACTTTTAGGACTTGTGTGAAAATCAGATTATGTTTTAGGTCATATTTATGCAGAAATATAGAAAATTCACAAACTTTCAAGCAACACAGTATAAGGGATAAATCCTTATTAGTAAAGAAGATACTTAATATGTTTGTCCAAATCAAACAATAAGAACATATCACACGTTATACTTACTGCCTTAATGAACAGCTCTTTGCAGAGGGCACCAGTATCTTTCCCAGCCTCACCTAAAAAGATGATTTACAAGCTGTTGAAGGGAGATGACTGTTCTGGTCTCTGCCACTGATCAAGGCCTCCCTCCACCATATTATGACGGGAAACTGCAATCTCACATGTGATCTGTGGGTGCTGCAGCTTTGATGGTCTGGAAAACATCATCAAAGCTAACACGCAGACTCAAATAACACTACAAAAAATAAATTAGAGAAAGATTTTTTTATGATTTGCAGCTCAGACTAAAAATACTTAAATATACTTCTAAATGTTACTGCATATTAAATTTGAATCTTCCATGCTGAACAAAGTTTCTTGTTACATACAATCATACAGTAGAACCTCTACATAGTAAGGATTAGGCAGTAATGCACACATCCAAAAATGAAGAGAAAGGTAATTATAGGGATTTTCAGATCTTCAGCAAATTTCATCCCAAGCTGGCATGGATTTCTAAATAATCCAAGAGATAACGTATCTGACACACTGAACATGGAGCCTGAATGGAAGACACCAATGTTATAACCTGGAAAATATAAGAAATGAATTGAAATAAACAAATGAATTAAAGAATGTCTTGCAGGCATGAAATGGAAGAATGGATGTTTATTAACAAATTAAATCAATTTAACCATAAAAAACATGAAATATCTTGGGTTCATACTGTCTGCAAAGAAAAACAAGTCAAAGCAAATGTAAGACACACTCCATTTATTTAAAGTTGCCATTTTCCATGCTTATTCTTAGACTTTTTTATTTTTAGACTTTTTTGAATTTTCCATACTGTCCCAACTTTGTCTGATTTGGGATTGCACTAAGGAGGCTGTATATAATGTGCTCAGGATTGACAAATGTTGAGCCTTGTTAGAGCTTCATCATATATATACTCCGCGACCATTTTATCGGAGATGATCGCCCTGTAGCTAAACCTTATATGCATACACTTCGCCAGTAACCATCTGTGGTATTTCACACTGATGTGGGTAAAGATCACTGTGTTTGAACCACCCTTCCAGCACCACATACACTACTATATCAATCTCACTGCTGTGCTAAGAACTGTCCACCCCTTAAATAATCTCTGGACAACAGTGGTCAGAACATGGCCATTGATTAACTGCACACATCAGATTGGAATCAATCTACAATCATACCTATGATTTGCTAAAGACTTTTGGCAGTAAAATAACGGCAGAAATCCAAAAACAAGAGTACAAAGCAAACTCACGCGTGAGCAGGGTAAACATGAGTGAGCACACGTTTTGCATGAATTGTGCCCAGAGAGTTGTGCCTCCAATATAATTGTATACCTATAATTTTACATAATATGGAAATATGAAAGAAACTTAAGCTAATTATAGATATATATAGATTTTTAAGTTTTGAAGTATTGCATTCCCCACTGCATGTTCCTCACAGTGGTTTGATCCATTACATTACATTTACAGCATTTAGCAGACGCCCTTATCCAGAGCGACTTACAATTGATACAGTCTTACAATCCAAGCAATTGTGGGTTAAGGGTCTTGCTCAAGGGACCCAACAGTGGCAGCTTGGCAGAGGTGGGATTTGAACCCTGGACCTTCTGGTCCATAGTCCAGTATCTTACCCGCTAGGCTACCTTCTCCAGAACCTACACACATTTTCTACTGTTACAATGGATAAACTATTGTACGTATACATTGTACATAT
>JAJAGP010001893.1:122500-150795 GCA_025084515.1 Ancistrus triradiatus
GATGTTTTATAAAGCACGTATATTTCTACGTGACTGTCGCACGAATGAAGCAAAGCAGCGCTAAATGAGTCCTGCACAAATCCAGCATTTTCATCCAATCAACCACCTCAACCGCACATAACGTAAAGGTGGGGTTCGCAGGACTGTGGAACACATACAGAAACCTTAAACCCTTCCTGCAACGGACACAAACCTACAGAACCATGACCGCCTCCAGCACCTCTCACAACACCTGAGTCAGCGGATGCATTTCTGTAAACACATGCTTACATTATGACACTTAAAAAAAAAAGGTTGAACGCTGTTACCTGTACCTCTAAATGGAAAATGGTTTGCATAGCATGAGCATTACTACAGTTCCGCACCATTTAACGTCCATCCGATCAACATCCGTTCACTTTAATGGCTGAGGTCTTAAGAATTGAGATTGAGGAATATTGTATAGAAAAGAGAATCGCAGCCTTGAGAGGCAGAAAAAAACCTGGTATTAGTCTATTCTCTTTTTCTGTATTGCTGTATTGTACAGTCCAGGACTGTACATGTTTTCATATTGTTCATATCCCTGTACTTTGTTTCCGGCACGTTCAAATTTCCCTCCTACTTCAGTGGTGTGGCTCCGGCCCCTGAAATCTGTCTATTGGGCCGAGTTTTTCTTCTCTACAGTGACACTTAGTTGCTATGTAAAAATAGCCAACAGCCAGTTGCCATCTCACAATGTGTACTTCTAGCACTACCTTACAACTGACCGATTAATTTCCTCACTGATAAGAAAGCAACGTCTAGAAAACTGCCACTGCACGACTTAAAATCCTGAATTTTGATATTTGGATCTAATTTTCAGATCAAATTTTGTTATGGATTAGGGCATTAAATAAAATAACCCAAACATCTCTCTCTGGCTCTGACTGTCGTACTGGATATCCCTAACACCACCATCATTCTAAGAAGAACTTGATAAATGTCTGAGGCAAGCTGTTGGAGCAGGAAGCTTATCTCATCAGTGTAAGCTTTTATAACAGTTTATGCAGGTTCTCATCATTACTCAGGAAGCAGGACTGTAGGTGTACCATGGCCTCGCGAACGACACCTGAACGTCAACTGCTATCGATGTTCTACTGTTTTTAGGTGCCCTGAGGGAGGCCGTGCACCCTGAACCGGTAAAGGCAGGTGTACTCCGCGTGCCCCCAATTACTCAGGATCCTCAGCTCCACCAGCTGGTAAACATCAGCCGGAGATCCCTGAAACACAGAACAAGTCACACAGTCGATTCAGAGCGGATCCTCATTGTCAATTCCAAATTCAACCTAAAGTATCTCTAATAGGAACGGAAACAATTACAGGTTATTCATGTATCCAGATGTTTAATTGGTGTCTGCATACATCCAAGGGTTTCCCGTCAGAACATTACCCAGAGCATCACGCTCCCTCCACGGGCTTGTCTTCACCAGTGTTGGGGTAGTTACTCCAAAAAAGTAATCCACTACTGATTACACATTACTGAACTGTAAACTGTAATGTGGTTACTTTACGCATTACTTTCTGGAAAATGTAATCTCAATACTAATTACTTGACTTTTAAGTTATGTTCTAAAACCTGTACAAATCCACTGGAATAAATCTGAAAAGTACAAAAACGATAGACATTATTTCCTTCCATAGTTTATTAACTATAAACTATAACTATAAACATGTCTAAAATTCATTTCACTATAGTTAATGTTGATTTTGGGAAACCCTGAAATTCCTTTGAGTCATTGTAATTCGTAAAGAAGCAATATCTACAGTCACATTAATGAACTAAACCTCACACACTCTTTCTCGCAGGACATGGCAACCCTGGAATTAACAGCAACATGGAATTAAAGGCAGCGAAACTGCTACCATTATTTAATTATTAAAGTTCGAAGATTATGTGTAGAGATTATGGGCTGATTGCAAAGTAGAAATCCGAGTATTGTCTGAGTCATGTAAACCAGGAGCTTTCGCATTATCTGATTACCCAAGTGCATGTGAATTCAATGATCGAACGACTGACAAAATCGAAATTTCTGCAGTTCTCGGACTATTAAGTGCACGTTTGTTTGTTTGATTTAACGCCGCCATCAGCATCAGTGGCCATTTCAGCGACACACGCAAGGTTAGACTAATAATATATATATAAATATATATACACTCTCAAGTCAATGCCAATTTAGCATAATCAGTTAACCTAACACACATGTCTTTGGACTGTGGGAGAAAACCAAAGTACCCGAAGTAAACCCACGCAGACACGGGGCGGACATGCAGACTCCACCCTGGGATTGAACCCAGAGCCTTCTTGCTGTGAGGCGGCGGTGCTATCCATGTATATAAATGCAGCGACTGTAAATGTAAACCTTTTTTACTGCCTTCACTCTTCAATAAACAATGACCCTATAACCATTCTAATTTTTGTGTGTCATTTTTCATTTGTTATTTCTTACTGGAAGTTTGAAGGTCTGTATTGGCTCTCCATCCTGGTCGTAGGTGAACGTCCCGAGGAGCTTCCCCTCAACGTCACTCTCATTCAGCAACCCCTGGAAATGTAAAAGGACACAAACACTGAAGCAATATAAAGAAATACAGTTCAAGTACGAGGCTAAACAAGTCAGGAGTGTCGAGTGGGCGGTCTGGCTGAACTGGGCTTCGGTCCTCTTGATCCTGACTCATGCATCCTTGCCTTAGACTAAGGGCAGAGCTGGGGGTTCATAGTCAAAGAGACTTATGGTGATCAGAGACGTTGGGTTGCTGTCTTCTGCCTCCCGTGGGGTTGCCGATGTCTCATGTGATCCCTCTTGGCTGTGTTTCCTACCAGTTCTCCTCTTTCTAGCTATGCTGCTATAGCTAATGATGCCGGGGTCTCATGCTACACATGGCTTCAGTGATTGTTAATAGACACTGTGCTCTTAATCAATAACTAACTACATTTTCTGTTTTCTCTCCGAGCTGTGTTCCGTCATCAGCTCCAGCCCCACACATGATGTTCATTCGCTGCAGCTTCACTCAAGCTGCTTCCGTCATCAGCTCCAGCCCCACCATACCCGGGCCACTTAATGCCGATGTGCATACTTCACATTTTATTGAACTATGACTCCATGACTTTAGTTCGCTCTTAGATTTGTCATCTACGCCGCCCAAGGAGGTTGGGTCCCTTTTTGAGTCTTGGTCCTCCCAAGGTTTCTTCCTATAACACTTAGGGAGTTTTTCCTTGCCACTGTCGCCCTAGGCTTGCTCAATTTGGGATTGGACGTAGTTATTAGGAGATAATCTAAACTTGTAAAGTTGCTTTGAGACAATGCTCCATTGTAAAAAGCGCTATAGAAATAGATCTGACTTGACTTGACTTAAAGTGTAATAGTGTCACATGACCAAATGTTATTGTCAGTTTGATGTATTTGTGTTGACTCACATAGACGGAGAAGTCCTTTGGTGCACTGTTGATGTTCCCCGTGGGTGACAGATCTCGGGGCAGGTGCTCCAGGCTGACGTGGCTAATTTGCACCGGGTGTGAGAGCCCAATCACCAGGAAGCCCTCGGAGCCACGGAAGGGCCAGCATTTACCCGGGTAAAGCTCAGGCTGTATACACACACACACACACATCATGAAATATAGCAGAAATGCTGTTCCTCATATGCAGCCGCGTGTGTGTGTGTGTGTGTGTTACCTGTATAACAGTGCGAGGACTTTCAGACGGGTACCAGAGAGGAAATCCGAAAAGACTGACACAGGCCGTTTTGGTGTGGTACGTTTCAGAACAGCGAGTGTTAATTACACTTGCACCTAGACACACACATACACACACACACATTAAATAAGACTTTCACTAATTGGTTCTTCTCGAGCTTAATTAACTTTGAAGAGTGATTATGAAGGCTTAACGTGGTACCTGATGACTCTAGTGCGTAGTCCGCCATCCCAATACCATCGGCTCTGTAGAGGCTCAGTGCACGATGAACGATGTGCTCAACATCCTGTGACATTACCAGTTAATACATTTACTGATTACATATGACACACACACACACACACACACACACACACACACACACCTTTACGGTGATGGCTCCGACTCCTTCCTGTGTCAGAGTCTCTCCCACAGATCTCCAAACATCTTTCTTCTCCACGCTGCGTTCTTGTCCCATTCGGTCCAATATTTTCTTCTCCAGCTTCTCCAGCGCCACCTGCAGCTCTGGGTGTGTGACTACATCACTCTCAGAGCGGAAAGACCCAGATAGCTGCTGCAGCAGCCAATCAGAGAGCTCTGCCTTTAGCTGCAAGGCAGGGGAGAACAATATTACAACTGTACATCGGTTCTCGACCACCTCGGAACTCGGCAAATTCTGTTCTTGGTGCATTTGACTAGAAACATTTGTCTCGGTTCGTGTCGTTTGCTCAGTACTCAGCGTACTTGCTTAAACTTGTATGAGGCGAGTCATGTGACTCGTTCCAGCTGAAACTTGATTCACGATTCATGATTCAAACGTGTAGCCCATTTTCTTTTAGTTATGTGGATTTTCAGTTATATGTACTGTGCGTGTGTGTGTGTGTACCTTGGCATTATGTGATTCCTGGGCATCCATTCTCTGATTTAGATGTTCAGATACCGAGTGAAGTTTGGAGATATCTGATTTCAGTCCAGACATCTGACTCTGCACGCCACTGATCTCCTGTTTAATCAGGGCGCGATGCTCTGAGTCGACACTAGGGGGAGCAGATGCATCAATATGTTACTCAACGATGATTGCATAAATTATGGTCGTGAAGTGGGCTGAGATAGAAAAATACACACGTACTTCCTCACTCGAACTTTCAGGTCCTTCATATCCGTTTGTAGAGTGAACACACACACACACACACACACACATAGGTTAGGGCTTACAATTTTGTAAACAGTACTATACCATGTCAGGTGTGTGTGAGAGAGAGTTCAAACCTCATATTGGACTTTGCGCTTTTCTCCATCTTCCTGCAGTAAAGCGATGTCTCTCTGAAACAGTAAACACAATGAGTGTATGCACCCTACACTGTACACCTTACACGTACAGTATCATACACACCCTACACCACAGTCCCTTCATCCTATACCTTACACCTCATGCCCTGTACCGTAAATCCTACACTATCATATAAGCTAGATACACCCTATAGCATACATACTACACACACACAAAAATACCAAGCACCATACACCTTATATTGTTCATCTTATAGCTACAGTATCACACATACCCTACACCATAGACCAGGGGTGTCCAAACTTATTTCAAAGGGGGCCAGATTGGACCCTACTAAAGTATCTAAGGGCCAGTCTCTCTTTCCAAAAATATTATGCACAAATTATTCAAAAGAGTGACAAATATTTATTAAATATTTAAATGTATGCATAGTACTGCATCTTTAAAACATGTCAAATGTCTTCCACCTGTATTTCCCATGTAGTTTTTATTGTTATCGATTTTGTTACTCAATTGCGATGCATTAGCAGACTTATGGAACTCAGTACAAGAGCAAGTCTTGCATTCTTAAGTCACATAACCAATTTTATTTGTACTGCTGCCATCTTCACATGAAAGGAAAAAGTGCAACGTGCTGACCGGCCACTAATAAGGTAGTCTTGCATGATGCCGGGAGACCAATTATGATGTATCCTAGCGTGACGCCGAAGGCCAATTAAAATTTGTCCTTTGCCTTCTGAACTGTGGACACCCCTGCCATAGACCCTTCAACCTATACTGCACACCCCATTCCCTATACCATAAACCCTATGATGTCATACAACCTATACATATACCCTACACCCTGTACCTATATTTTTCTATATTTCTGCATAAATATGACCTAAAACATCATCAGATTTTCACACAAGTCCTAAAAGTAGATAAAGATAACCCAGTTAAACAAATGAGACAAACATATTATACTTGGTCATTCATTTATTGAGGAAAATGATCCAATATTACATACTAGTGAGTGGCAAAAGTAAAACCTTTGCTTTCAGTATCTGGTGTGACCCCCCTGTGCAGCAATAACTGTAACTAAACGTTTCCTGATGATGTTTTATTTCATATTTATGCAGAAATATAGAAAATTCTAAAGGGTTCACAAACTTTCAAGCATCACGCTACATCTTATCCCATATACTATACACACAATACCATAGATTCCTACAACTTACATAACCATATAAATATCATTAGTTATCTTTTACTTTGTACTGTAAAACACTTTGAGGGGCATCCCTGACGTATGAAAGGTGTTATATAAATAAAGTTTTATTTTTATTATTATTACCACATGATATGTAACAAAGTGTAGCCCCGCCCCCTACAGACCTCTGCTCAGTTCTTTCTGTCTTTCACTCACCAGCACGTCCTCCATCTCTCTGCTTCTGTCCTCCATTAATTTACTCTCACGCTCTTGCAGGTGAGCAAAGAGTTTCTCCTTCAGCTCTGTAAGCTGAGGCTGAGAGACAACAGTAGAGTTTATGTGAGGCTCCAGAGGATGTCAGAAAAGCAAATCTCTCTACAGTGTTGATAGTTAATGCAATGACATGACTCACGTCCAGAGCCGTGAAAGCAGGAATGGATGTGCTCTGAACAGGAGTTTGAGTCTGACGTTTAGGTGGACGAGCGGGGCGATACGGAAACAAGAACCAAACACCTGCACACAGGAACACTCAGCCGGCGTGAGCACACAAATCACTGACACAACAGGCAGATTAAAACCTGAATGAAGCTATACGCTCACCAAAAAGCAGCAGGAGCAGAAGGAGGAGGAGGAGGATGGCCTTCCTCACGCCTGCAGTGCATCTGCGTAGCAATAATAAAAAATATATAAATCTAAAATATAGTGAACAAAAACCTTATTAAAATGGATATAAAATAATGCATCCCATGTTACTAACACCTACATCTGGTCATGTGCCTTATCTTATTGAATCTCATACCTGCTGAGCAGTGAAACATCCAGCAGAGACATTCTCGATGTTAAACTGTACCAGGCTGTGCCCAACCAGAAATACAACATGGCAAAGGCGTGTGCTGAACAATAACAAAGCAAACCAATGAATAAGAAAACTTGTAGCTCAATTAATAAGAAAAACATATTGCACAGAGGTGTTAAAAACAAGGAGATGGTGTTTGTGGATCTCAGACCTGGTGAGTTCAGGACGTCCCTGAGTCCAAACCCTGCTGCTGATGGTGCCTGAGCAGAACCTGAATGGATGAAGAAGGGCAGAAAGGGAGCATTAAGTGGCAGAAACAATTTTCTCCTTTACAATATAGCAATGTTTCTCAATCCTGGTCCTGGCGCCCCACCGCTCTGCATGTTTTAGTGTTTTCCTGCTCCCAGCACACCTGATCCAACTACTCGGGTCATTAGCGAGCCCATTATTGAGTTAAAGTGGGTGTGTTTAAACAGAAACAGCACTAAATTGTGCAGAGCAGTGGGGCACCAGGACCAGGACTGAGAAACACTGCAATATGGTCATGCCCAATTCTCCTTGTCAGCAGTCCACGCTGTTTGCATATTCCTCGCCATGGGAAGCAATGCTTATGACATCGAGTGCCTTGGTACACCCTGCAGCCGCCTACCACTTTGTTTCTCTGGTGTACTTGGTTCTCTGGTGTACTTTGTTTCTTCTGCTGTATCCCATTGCCATCTTTCTCAGCACCTCAATCGGACGATATGGCTGCTGTTACAGTGGCAGGGAGATGATCCCTGTCCTCATCTTCCCTTCCTCAAACAGGGCCAGCTGTGTCTTTGGAGTGCCCAGCCAGGGAAGAAGCACTATCAAGACTCAAACTGGGAAATGGGCCCCACCATGAGCTTTGCCTCTATTGGTAGAGCACTGGTTCCTAATGCCAAGCCACCCTGGATCCTAACCCCTGTCTGATGAGGTGAAGTTTTTCTCGTTGGCTTCCTGTGGAAAGGAGGTGCCTTAACTGCAGGGTGCAAGCTGTTCCCTCACTTAAGGTCACAGCCATTCTGTTCCCACTGGCCGGGTCCTGTCCCTGTTCCTCCAGTTCTTTGGTCTAGGATAAAGTCCTGATTATGTTTGCTTCTTTGTGTTTGGTATTCACCTTTCTTTGAGTCGTGGGGGTACATGTGGAGGATTGATGCCTATGACTGCTAATAATTTAGGATTGATATACGCAGATAGAGCACGCTCACACCTCCAGGCACCCCAATTTCCTCTCACATTCCAAAGACATGCATTAGGCCAACTGGCGTCTCTAAAGGGTATGCGTAAGGGGTGCAACGATACAGAAAATTCACGAATTTCAATTCACAGCTCGTATCGTATCGAAACCCCCGTATCGAAGAAAATGATTATTACTATGTGTATCGTGACACCCCTAATAAGGAGTAACTTGAATACTTTCTCAGCATGCTATACTACAATATACTAGTGCCTCTAGATAGATTCAATATGACAACATTCTTTAACAGAGGAAAATTAAGCAACCCAGGTGTGCGGCTACAGCAGAATAAACATCTCCACAATAGATCGACAGATAGATAAATGAACAGGCAGAAGCCCAAACCCTATTCTCGCCTTCACACTGTACATCGTCCTAAACCAAGCGTGAGCAACATGTTAAGATGAGACAGGAAACAGGAAGCTCCTGTGGTTACGCTGTCGGAATCTCATAACGCATTCAGACACGCTTGTGTAAAAGCAGACGGCAGAGGAACATCATTTGTGAGCCAATGAAGTACCTTAGACAATAGCATTAGACAATGTGCTTTTCGGACGAGGATATCGTCAGTGCTTAAAGAACTCTGACCAACGGCAAGAATTATTATAAAGTGTGTAATTAGTCCTGTTTAACTGGATGAAGTGCAGCACACAATATTTGAATATAAATCACTTTACTAAGTATTTAAATAGTAGTTTTCAAGAAGCTGTCGATACTGATGCATTTTGTCTTCGATCACATGTATCATGATACGTATCGTGTATCGTGAAAATGTCGTTAATTATTGTGATTGAACACTTTTACCATATCGCCCACCCCTAGCTCCCTGCTGTCAGACACCTTCACCAGAGCACACAGCATCATTAGGGACACCGCTCACCCCAGTCACACGCTGTATAGCCTCATGCAATCTGGGAGGGGATACAGGCGTGTCCGTGGCAGAACCAGTCGGCTCAGAAACATCTTCTTCCTTTCATCTATCGCGCTGCTGAACTTCACATAACACTGACAAAACTAATGCTGACATGGCACCCAGTGGACTTCAATATAGCTAACATTAGTTATATTCATCATCACACTCGTACTCTACTGTACATACTTATTCTGTGAATTAATAATATTTAAAACAGCATATACGGATATATATACACAGTGGGGCAAAACAGTATTTAGTCAGCCACTGATTGTGCAAGTTCTCCTACTTGGAAAGATGAGAGAGGTCTGTAATTTTCATCATAGCTACACTTCAACTATGAGAGACAAAATGAGAAAAAAAATCCAGGAAATCACATCGTAGGATATAAAAAACATTTAATTGTAAATCATGGTGGAAAATAAGTATTTGGTCACCCACAAACAAGCAAGATTTCTGGCTCTCACAGACCTGTAACTTCTCCTTTAAGAAGCTCTTCTGTCCTCCACTCGTTACCTGTATTAATGGCACATGTTTGACCTCGTTATCTGTATAAAAGACACCTGTCCACAGCCTCAAACAGTCAGACTCCAAACTCAACCATGGCCAAGACTAAAGAGCTGTTGAAGGACACCAGGAAGAAAATTGTAGACCTGCACCAGGCTGGGAAGAGTGAATCTACAATAGGTAAGCAGGTTGTGGGAGCAATTGTAAGAAAATGGAAGACCATTGATAATCTCCTTCAGTCTGGGGCCCCATGCACTAAAGTTTTATTTTGGTCTCCACAAAACATTCTTCCAATAGCCTTCTGGCTTGTTCACATGATATTTAGCAAACTGCAGACGAGCAGCAATCTCATCCCGTGGGCTCAAAATGATCATGAGAACAGGGAGCAAAAATCCCAGAACTACACGGAGGGACCTGATGAATGACCTGCAGAGAGCTGGGACCAAAGTAACAAAGGCTACCATCAGTAACACACTACGCCAAGAGGGACTCAGATCCTGCAGTGCCAGGCGTGCCCCCCTGCTTAAGCCAGTACATGTCCAGGCCCGTCTGAAGTTTTGGTAAAAACTCAACTCGTCGTGTTTGGAGGAAGAAGAATGCTGAGTTGCATCCCAAGAACACCATACCTACTGTGAAGCATGGGGGTGGAAACATCATGCTTTTGGGGCTGTTTTTCTGTAGAGGGGACAGGACGACTGATCCGTGTTAAGGGAAGAATGAACGGGGCCATGTATGGTCAGATTTTAAGCCAAAACCTCCTTCCATCAGTGAGAGCATTGAAGATAGAACGTGGCTGGATCTTCCAGCATGACAATGATCCCAAACACACCGCTCGGGCCACAAAGGAGTGGCTCCGTAAAAAGCATTTCCAAGGTCCTGGAGTGGCCTAGCCAGTCTCCAGACCTCAGCCCCATAGAAAATGTGTGGAGGGAGTTGAAAGTCCGTGTTGCCCCAAAACATCACTGCTCTAGAGGAGATCTGCATGGAGGAATGGGCCAAAATACCAGCTACAGTGTGTGCCAACCTGGTGAAGACTTACAGGAAACGTTTGACCTCTGTCATTGCCAATAAAGGTTATGTTACAAAGTATTGAGTTGAACTTTTGTTATGTGATTTCCTGGACGTTTTTCTTATTTTGTCTCTCATAGTTGAAGTAGAGAGAAGTAAAGAACGATGATGAAAATTACAGACCTCTCATCTTTCTAAATAGGAGAACTTGCACAATCAGTGGCTGACTAAATACTTTTATGTATATGTATATATACTTGTACTGATCAGTGATATTGTCGTTGAATGTATCTATCTTTCTGCTCACTTTGTAACTTGATATAATCACAGTTAAGGGCTCTTGATATGGTGGCAATGGAAGGTTGTGTAGAAATTAAATAATAGGTTATTGCTATAATATAACAGAACCATAACACTCACTGGAGGAAGATGCGCAGGTATGGTGGGTGGAACTGATAACGTCCTCTGATGACGAATATCCTGATGAGGAACCTGGTAGCTCCATTGGTGTTGTAGTGGTCAGGATGGACGATGTGACACTTAGAGTGCGAAAAGTAGGACTCCCCCTAGCTGGAGACCAACGTGAACACCATCATTAAAACTCTATGTCTATTGTAATTCAGTGGCCTGAGAGTAACCAGTAAAAAAAATAACAGAATGTAAAATTAATTAAACGCCAGTGAGTGCGTTTATATGCACTTAATAATCCAATAACTGCAGAAAATGAGATTTGGTCAGTCATCCATTCAAGCTCCAGGTTTACATGACTCTGTCAGTAATCGGATTTCTACTTTGCAACCAGCCAATAATCTCACAAAAGGGTGTGACATAGACTTAAAACTTCATTAACTAAATGATGAAACTCATTTCCTCGAGCATATACTGCATTTCAGAGTCTCCAAAGAAATGTTTGGTAGCCATTTCACTGATCTTAATTCCATGCTGCTTTTAACCGGGGTTGCCAGATCCTGCTTGAAACATAAGCCGCAGGTCAATGGAAAAAAGCCCACAAAAAAGACAGGTCTCTTAGAATAAGCAGACTAGGCAACGGTGTTAGGTTACGCTTGGGTGCTATTGAAATCAGAGTAAGGATACACATGCGCTGAGAAATCCAGTTACTGAGATAAATTCCAGCTCTCTTTATCAATTAATCAATTGGTCATGTAAACAGCATTCTCCCGAATTCCCCAGACCGTAATCCGATCTGGGAAATCGGAGTATGCTGTTTACATGACCCCTTGAATAATCGGATAACTGCAGAAACCCAATTAGGATCGGATTATTAAGTGCATGTATACACACTCAGTGTAAATGACATTACACTCAATGTGTGCCAGACATTATTTAAACATAAATGCACCCACAATCAAAGTTAAACTGAGCCAGAAAGAACCAGGATGCCGTTCAAATGAACCATTAACCCTAGCCCTAAAAATTAACCTCTAACACTAATCCCCTAATTGTAACCCTAAAACCTAACACTGAAGCCTAACCCTAAAGTCTAAGCCATACAACTTAACTCCTATCCATAGATCCTATCCCTAAACCCTAAACCATAACCCCCCACACTAGTCCTTAACCATTATCCATTTTGGAACTCCAGGGTCTCTGCACACTCTGCATCACACGAGTGCTCACCCTTACACCCTAACCCTAATACTAACTCCTAAACCTAAAGGCAGAGTCTTAAGAGTTTTGATTGTATAACATGCTAAACGGCCATTACTAGTGGTGACATAACAACATTAGCACCCACCTGTGAAGCTTTCTTCTTTGTAGGACTCTTCCACATTCAGGCTCTGGGATTTGCTGCTGACAGCAGAGGTTCGTGATGGTCCAGCTACTTTACGGCTTCCTGTCTTCCTTTTAAAGACTCTGTGTATACAGAAAGACCCGACACAGACCAACAAACAGAAATCCAGATCTCTTATAATCACATTAGTGTTAAATTGTGTCACTTTGTATTTAAAACCCACAATGAAGAGTTTTGAAGTACTGATTACACACGGACACACATACCTGACCGGGCTCTCTCTGTAAGAGATCTGTCCAGTAGATCCGGTAGAGCTGGTGCTGCCCGTCTCATCATCAGGGGGATAAAACCCACGCCTGCCCACCAACCGAGTGCTGCGCCGCGCCATTTCTACATCACAAGAGCAACAGGAGATTTTAGCAGCTGCTGTACAATTAACACCAACTCTAATTAAATCAGTAGCTTTTTTTTGTACTTGATCCAAACTGACTGAACACAAACATATTATAAATATTTACTGAATAGATAGGAGAGAGGTCTGTAATTTTCATCATAGCTACACTTCAACTATGAGAGACAAAATGAGAAAAAAATCCAGGAAATCACATTGTAGGATTTTTAAAGAATTTAATTGTAAATTATGGTGGAAAATAAGTATTTGGTCAATAACAAAGTTCAACTCAATACTTTTTGTAACATAACCTTTGTTGGCAATGACAGATGTCAAACGTTTTCCTGTAAGGTCTTCACCAGGTTGGCACAGACTGTAGCTGGTGTTTTGGCCCATTCCTCCATGCAGATCTCCTCTAGAGCAGTGATGTTTTGGGGCTGTCGCTGGACAACACGGACTTTCAACTCCCTCCACAAATTTTCTATGGGCCTGAGGTCTGGAGACTGGCTAGGCCACTCCAGGACCTTGAAATGCTTTTTACAGAGCCAGTCCTTCGTTGCCCGAGCGGTGTGTTTGGGATCATTGTCATGCTGGAAGAACCAGCCACGTTCCATCTTCAATGCTCTCACTGATGGAAGGAGGTTTTGGCTTAAAATGTCACAATACATGGCCCCGTTCATTCTTCCCTTAACACGGATCAGTCGTCCTGTCCCCTTTGCAGAAAAACAGCCTGACTTGGAGTCTGACTGTTTGAGGCTGTGGACAGGTGTCTTTTATACAGATAACGAGGTCGCAGGTGCCAGTAATACAGGTAACGAGTGGAGGACAGAAGAGCTTCTTAAAGAAAAAGTTACAGGTCTGTGAGAGCCAGAAATGTTGCTTGTTTGTGGGTGACCAAATACTTATTTTCCACCATGATTTACAATTAAATTCTTTAAAAATCCAATGTGATTTCCTGGATTTTTTTTCTCATTTTTGTCCCTCATAGTTGAAGTGTACCTATGATGAAAATTACAGACCTCTCTCATCTTTCTAAGTAGGAGCACTTGCACAATCAGTGGCTGACTAAATACTTGTATGCCCCACTGTGTATATATATACACATATATATATACACACACTTTATTAGGTACACCACCTTGTTCCTACACTCATTGATACATTTTATCAATTCCACTTGTTATTATAGAAGCACTCTGTAGTTCTACAATTACAGACTGTAGTCCATTTGTTTCTCTACATACTTTGTTTGTCCCCTTTACTCTGTTCTCTAAGGGTCAGGACCCCACAGATCTGGTACTATTTGGGTGGTGGATCATTCTCAGCACTGCAGTGCTGGTACGATTGGAACAGACACAGTAGTGCTGCTGGAGTCAAACATCTCGATATCACTGCTGGACTGAAAATAGTCCACCAACCAAAAATGTCCAGCCACCAGCTTCCTGTAGGCAGCATCCTGTGAGCACTGATGAAGGATTAGAAGCTGACAAACACAAACTGTGCAGCAACATATGAGCTACTGCCTCTGACTTTACATCTAGGTCCAGCAACATGGAAGATGTGTCTAACAGAGTGCACAGTGAGTGAAACACTGAAACAGCACCACTATTGTGTCTGATCCACTCATACCAACTCAACACGCACTAACACCACACCATAAGGATGATACAGCTGTGCCACCTAACGCACCCACAGGCACACACAGCTGCGTTTATTCAGCAGCAAACAGCGATTCTAAGCTTCTGCCCCCATTATGTGAGACGTTATGAGACTAACAGCCAAAAAAAACACCACACACACACACACAAACACAAACACAAACACACAGCCCTGCATGTTAGAGACTGAAGTACGAATGTATGGTTGTCAACAGTGATGCTCACAACACAAAAAGGGTTTCTGTTGCTAGGAGCAACCAAACAAAGAAATGTATAAATAATTAAAAAACAACACAAATAAATGAGAGTGAAATAAACTCACACCACCTGCACAATCACGAGGCAGTTCTTACTATAAACTCTAATCCTATAAAGTCTGGCTAATCTAGAGCCGCATGCTGCTGCTGCTTGCCCTGGGTTAGCCTTTGGAAAATAAGAAGAAAATGATATTACATGGCCAAAAGTATTTAAATGCCCTGTAACTACTTTGTTCAACTATTTCAGCCCCGCTCCCAGTCCTGCATACAATCCATCATAAACAGCTCAGTGACTTTCAGTGGCTCTTCCATCAGGACAGTGATCCGAAACACATGTCCAGATCAGGTCGGTCAGGTGATCATCCCTAGCACTGCAAAAGCAACTCCTACACAGCCCTGTGACTAGTGTCCTGTCCAGGCACACTTACAGTGGTGCTTGAAAGTTTGTGAACCTTGTAGAATTTTCTATATTTTTGCTCAAATATGACCTAAAACATCATCAGAGTTTCACACAAGTCCTAAAAGTAGATAAAGAGAACCCAGTTAAACAAATGGGACAAAAATATTATACTTGGTCATTTATTTATTGAGGAAAATGATCCAACATACAAACTACAGTGGTGCTTGAAAGTCTGTGAACCCTTCAGAATTTTCTATATTTTCCACTCTATATTCTTTACATATATATATATATATATATATATATATATATATATATGTATATGTATATGTATATACATATGGTAGGCTATATATTGTATATGTACTACTGTACATATCATAAGTATTACTTATTTTATAAAATTTGCTTGTTTTAAAATACATTATATATATTTATTACAAGTTGTTTATTTACAATTAATCAACTGCAAATTGTAGTAGATATATAACTAAACAAATTCTACACCAACAATTATTGTATAAATATAATTTTAATTATTAATTTAAAAGAATTACGTGAAATAATAAGTTAACTTTGAAATAAGTTAAATAATGACTTAATTATAACTAACATATAATAGTAGTATTTGTTATTGTTATTAATATATTAATAGGCTACTATGCAAATAGAAGCGAACAGTAATTGGGTGTTACTTCTTTTATTGCTTTGAAATATTATATAAAGGTAAATTGTTATAAGTACAATATTCGGTATTACTATTATTGTTAATAAATGCTTAAGAGGTTATTCCATAAGCCATAAAAGGACACATTTATACGCTAAACAATATAAATAAGGCTGGACTTGTAGCTGCGCACACCCAACGCTCGTGCAAACTACCCCTGCCCTATTTTGGGAGTAACTTGGGGCAGTTAGGGAATATTCTTCACCTCTGATCTAAACACGCAACTGATCATAAAGAAAGCCGATACAGACCGACAGTATTAGTCTAAAATTAAAGGATAAAACATTACTTCAGTACTTTTTTATTTCTCTTTGTTACTCACCGTCCTGTTGGCTCTCCGATAACGAAGGCATCGCGATAATAGAGTATAAATAATCAAACACAGCCTAAAACCGCGTCTGTACCGGTTTAACGGGAGCGGTGTATTATTTAATGGTTTACTATAACGTTGTAATGAAGTGAATAAAGTAACGGACACAGCCTAACTGCAGCACTAAGATCAGGAACCGCAATGACAGTTATTCGCTCCGCCCCTCTGTTCAAACCGAAACACTCAGCCCCATTCAACTTATACATCACTCCACCTAGCGGCCGCCTCGTAAAACTACACTGTCAAAATACATTTATTATTATTATTATTACTATTATTACTAACAATAATGACAATAATAGTAATAATAATAGTAACATTAATAATAATAATAATAATAATAATAATAATAATAATAATAATAATAAAAAATGTTCATACATTTATAATCTAATCTAAATATCTTAATCTAAATATAATATCAAGAATAACAATATGAATCCCTTTCTGTTTTAAGTTATAAAGAAATAATATATTCAGACAATCAAATATTAATCATTCACTATGTTTAATATTACGTTTATATTAACAATAATAACATATCCCTGTAGTATTACCCTTTATATAATACAGAGCATAATAACAGAATCAATCATATCTCCAAAAACATAACAGCACATAAAAAATATAAATTTTTATATTTATATAAATAATAAATATAGTGATAATTAACATAACACATTTAAGTAACATGCTTACACCATTCAAATAGTGAGAATTAAGTACTTGTGTGTTTATGTACTGTAATATTTTTATAGTTTATAGTATACTGTAGCATTTTGTAAATTGTTATTATGAATAAAAATAACAAAAATGCTTATGTTTATATTACTTACTTTCAGTCTGTCTTGTTTTTAAATGATTCAAATAAACATTCCTACTTTAGACCAAATTATACAATGATTGGTATAAAATAATAATCATTGGTAATAATGATTGGTATAAAATAATTACTAAACTATATTACTATTTACTATATTTTATACCATACTATTTACAAAAAAACCTGACATAAAATACTACAACCACTACTCGTACTATTATTATTATTATTATTATTATTATTATTATTATTATCATCATTAGTAGTAGTAGTAGTAGTAGTAGTAGGAGGAGGAGGAGGAGGAGTAGTAGTATTATAGTAATAGTATACTGTATTATATACTGCTCAAAAAAATAAAAGGAACACTTAAACAACACAATATAACTCCAAGTGTTCCCTTTATTTTTTTTGAGCAGTATATATAGTACAATATAGGAACAGTAGTATTGAATTTTTAAACAATTCAAAACGTTTATACAAAACTGTTAAACAACTGGTATAAAGAACTTCCAAAAGTTAAAACGTTAATCGTATAATACATTTTTAACAAAACAAAGTTTTTTTATGGTTTAGTATTTTGTAAATATCAGTTAATGATCATTATGTGCATTTCTTACTTGTGACCACATGAGAAAGACATCGAGCTGTGTTTCCTGATCAGCGGATATAACATAATAATCGTTAAAATGTTTTATTTTAAAAACAATCAAACATAAATATAAAGCAAAAAATGCTAATTGTATGAATTGAATTGTATGACTATAGTAATATATTTTTTCACATTCAGGGTGTCTGTTCCTGGAGGATAGGTAAACAAAGCACAGCACAGGCATGTTCTGGATGGGATGTAAGTTCATCACAAGGCTCAGTGGGGCTTGCTGTTTCTGCACCTGGAGATGATCATCTGACTGGCCTACCCCACTTTAGACAATCAAATCAAGTGTACTTCGGGATGCCAGATCTGGCTGCAAAGCACCACCGAGGGTTGACCCAGGTCCCAGCAGCGGTGGGCTAGTTTTTTAGACCACTGTGCCACCTGAGCACCTCTGCAGCAGTCAATATATATAAACCAATAAATGAAACAAAACAAAACGATATATGATTTTATATTATATGTATATATATATATATATATATATATATATATATATATATATAGAGAGAGAGAGAGAGAGAGAGAGAGAGAGAGAGAGAGAGAGAGAGAGAGAGAGAGATAGATAGATAGATATACAGATATAAAATCATATATCATTTTGTTTTGTTTCATTTATTTGTTTATTTAACATCAATTCATCATCAAAGGCCCCTAAAGTCAGGAGCAAGGTTACATCAATACTAGTTAGACACATTCACACTTGGCCAATTTAGAGCAACCAATTAACCTAATGCTTTGCTTTGGAATCTGTAAGAAAACTGGAGTACTGGGAATAAACCCATGTGGACACACAGTTCAAAGTTGGGATTGAACTGGTAATCTCTGGAGCTCTGAACAATAAATAAATATTCTTTATAATATTATATTTTTTTAATGTTAAATATTTTAATAAAAGTATGTGTTGTCATTATTAGTATTACTATCATCATCATCATTAATAATAATAATAATAATAATAATAATAATATGTTTTAAGTTGCATTTTAGGTTTGCCACCACACGGGGGAGACATTGAGCTGTGTAATAATTTAGCCCACCGTTAAATTCCACTTTAAAAATTCCGCTATCCAGTCTCCTGACTGACTTCATGTCTGCGTTTTATGGATTTGTTTTAAGTCTACCAGAAAGTATTTTCGAAAACCTCATGCTGACGCCCTGTTAATGAAATACAAAGGACCTTGCAAAGTAAAATTGTACGTTAAGTTAAAAAACGCTCCTGAGGTTAGGTTACTGAGTTAAAGGGTAGGGGTAACCTTTCAGGGTTCAAATCCTACCTCTGCCAAACTGCCACAGTTGGGTCCTTGCACAAGGCCTTTAACCCACAAGTGCTTGGATTGTAAGGCTGCAGCAGTTGTAAGTCATTCCCTTTAAGGACGTCTGATAACTGTATCTGTAACTGTACAGAGAGAGAGAGAGAGAGAGAGAGAGAGAATGTGGGATGTTGACCTTGGCTTCGGGACTCCAGGTTAGCAGTTTTATGTTAGCACTGAAGAGGCAGCTGAACCTTTTTCACATATACACTCGCTGGCTTAACGCCATCCGTTCAGGGAACTTACACTCTATGAGTTTATTCAGTCATTAAACACATTTTGGGTTGTGAAGGGTGCACTCTCATTTTTTGTGAATTTCAGGGTGTGTACACAGCCTCACCGATGGGCTTATCAAAAATTTGGAACTGGCAATGCTGCATGAAACGTTGTGGCTGCGATCTTTATCTTTTTAATGATGTTGCTATGATTCCTAACACACTCCGGGCCAAAAGTACACACTCTCGAGAGTTATTTTGCATTCCTGTAGTAACAGCAGCGTTAGAGCTAACCTCCACTGATCTGCTGCTGAGCTGTTAAGTGCTTTTATAAGTTGATTAAAGAAATCCTTTAAAATAGCTAAATTAATTGTTATAGCACCTACTTACATTACATTCCGGCACCGTATCTTGAGTTCTCCAATAAAATCTCAAAGATACGATGAGACATTGTGTAAAGGGCATCATAGAAACGTCATGCACACTGGGTGACAACGTATATTGTCCCAAAATCTCTCCCAGTGGGCAAGTCTCTTTTTGGGAGGGTCCCTTCTGCAACAGAATAGACTATTGTTTAGCAAGCAAAATTTCCAAACACACACACACACACACGTATTATTTGTGAGGCCCTTCCATAGACAGTCTTACTATAGCTAATTAAACTTAATCCTAAACCTAAACATCCTAACCCTAATCTTCAGACTAATATAGAGATATTTACACCAAAGCCTTTTAATCTTGTACCCCAACTCTTACCTGAATTCTACCTAAAAAACCATGACCCTAACACCAAAACACATCCCATAAAACCCTAGCCCTAAGCTTAACCTTCTCTAATAAAAACCTTTAATCCTATCCAAAAAAACTTACCTCTGCACCTCAATCCAAACCCTAAAACCCAAACCTCAAATCCTAACATTTATTCCACAAAAACCTCTAATCAAAATTTGCCATAACCTCTAAATGCAACCTTAAACCCAAATCTAAACCCCCAAAACCCTCACCTTAATCTTCCCCGATAAAAATGCTAAGCCCTAATCCTAACCCCAAACGTAACCCAAAACCTCTATACCTAGTTTGTGGTGATTCGCCACATGCCACATTTCCCAGGTACTGCTGTCATTGTGATGACATTCAGTTTGCATAACACACACACACACACACACCGAGTCCAGGAGAACAATGACGTTCAAAAGCAATTGTTCCACCATTACATTACCAAGCACCAGACTCAGCATGTGTGCATCTTCTGTCTTAATGGAGCAGGCCATAATTACGAGTAATTGGAGCTAAGCTGTGTATCCTGTGCGTGTGTGTCATTGTTTGATCTCCAAATGATCTCTCAGTGTGTGAGTCGACTTAAAGCCTTCATCAAAGCTGCCTTTGTCTCTGTAGAGCTAAACCAGCATCCAGCTGTGTACACACACACACACACACACACACACACACACACAGTCTTGGTAAGCATATGTTTTGGGGACTTTCCACTGATATAATGATTACTGTAGCTTACCATTGCTATACCTAACCTTAACCGTAATCTTAGTAACCAAAAGGAAAACCTAGTTCTTCAAGTTCTTAAATAAAGGTTTTTGTACAAAAAAAAGAGGGGGGGGGGATGGGGGGGACAGAACAATCAAATAATATCAAATCTTACTATCCATGTGAGGACATTTCAGTCCGCATTGACGAAAGAAAAAACGTGCGAATGTTCTTAAAACAAACACTAAGAAGTTCATAATGTTCTTAAGTGCAATTCTCAAAAAAAAACAAAAAAACTTAAGACACTCGAAAGGCTTACAAGCATTTAAACTGAAATGTAAGCCTTATTTCCAGTAACTGAATTGTTTAAAGTTTTAAATTTTGATGCTTACCTTCAACTCCTAAGAAAAAGCCTAAGACAAGTGTGAGGTTATCGTAAGGTTAAGAAAACATTTAAGAACATAATGTCGTCAAGACTACCACTCATTCTTAGAATTGTTCTTAAGAAGAGAGTTAAGAAAAAAAATAAGATATTTCTTAAGACGTTATTTGAAGAATAACAAACTTTCGGAACTTTTTTCCTAAGAATGAAGTTAAGAAAAAACACACATTTAAGAAGACATTTTTCTTTCTTAAGGAACTTTCATGAATCCGGGCCTTGGTCCCCCAACCCCCCCCACCACACACACACACACACACACACACACACACATCTTCTTACCTGTATGTTCACTTATGTTTCTCTATGTAATTATCACAGTTGATAACACTGTGCAACACTGTGCAACCATTCACTCATTATCCATTCACTCATTATCCATTCACTCATCATTATCCATTCACTCATTATCCATTTAGCCATCGTCCATTTATTTATATCTATCTCGTCATCCCCTCCATCCATTGATTTATTTACTAAGCATCCCTCAATCCATCTATCTACTTCGTCATCCATACCCTCCTTCTATTTCTGTATATACAGTACTGTGCAAAGTCTGTATGTTTATATTCTGCTTATTCTTTATTTAAGTTTGCACTTTGTACTTCAACAATTACAGTCTGTAGTCCATCTGTTTCTCTACATACTTTGTTCGTCCTCTTTACCCTGTTCTCTAATGATCGGGACCCCCAAAGGACCGGCACAGATACATTTACATTTACAGCATTTAGCAGATGCCCTTATCCAGTTGGTACAGTCTTACAATCCAAGCAATTGTGGGTTAAGGGTCTTGCTCAAGGACCCAACAGTGGCAGCTTAGCAGAGGTGGGATTTGAACCCTTGACCTTCTGGTCCTTAGTCCAGTACCTTACCCGCTAGGCTACCACAGTCTCAGATCAGGTACTATTTGAGTGGTGCATCAGTGCACACTGCTGAACTGAAAATGGTTCACCAGCCAAAAATGTCCAGCCACCAGCATCCTGTGAGCACTGATGAAGGATTAGAGGATGACTAACACAAACTGTGGAGCAACATAGGAGCTACTGCCTCTGACTTTACTACTAGGTGGATCAATAAAGTGAATATGTCTAATAAAGTGGACAGTGAGTCTAGTGAGTGGAAACTCCAGCAGCACTGCTGTGTCATGATCTAAACGTACCAACGCAACACAAACAAACACCACCAGCGCATCAGTCTCACTGCAGGTGCTCAGAATGATCCACCACCCAAACAGTACCTGATCTGTGCTGGTCCTGACCATTAGAGAACAGAGTAAATGGGAATAAAAAGGTATGCAGAGAAACAGATGGACTACAGTCTGTACTTATAGAACTACAGAGTGCAGTGACCACTAAAACATAAAAGAAGAATAAGCAGAATATGCATTGAAAAACATAGAATTCCTCAGACATTTGCACAGTACTCTTTATAAAAAGCAATGTTACATTCCATCTACTTTTCCATCCATCCATTTAATCACTTATCCATTCATCTAACCATAAATATATGTACATATCCATTCAACTGTCCAGCTAGTCATCCAACCATCCATCAGCTTACCCATCCTTCCACCCACCTGCTTTCCAAACGTTTCATTTATTCATCTACAGATGAAGCCGTAGCTTTAACAGCTTTGTTCATGACGAACACCTGACCATTCAGCCATCCATTTATTAAGGCTTTATTTATCAATTCTTCAATCATCCACAATCCCTCTGACTCACTCAAACCGTAATGTGTCAAAGAAACAATGCTGGTAGCTGTACCTGAAGAACTGTACTTGTTCCATGTGTGAGTGGGAGTGTGGGAACTCTGTTACAAGTCCATTAAAACAACAATAACCTAAAGAAATACCAAAAATTTGGGAATTCCCACAAATCGGACTGGAATACAGCGAGTCTGAGAGTCCAGACTGATGAGCTTTTTCACACGGTTGACGTCAGACGCTTTGTGTTACATTCTCTTCTCTCTGGCATTTCCACATCGTTCCATATTTGTCAAATAAAGGCCATCCCGTCTGTGTGTTATCACAAGAGCGGGGCCTTGGTACTTCTATTTAACCACTGACCTCTTGGAGCTAAACTGGTCTCGTGTGTATGTCTATTTGTGTGTGTGTATGTGTGTGTGTGTAGAAGCCTATTGTCTTGCAGCCTGTTATCATTGGACTGCAGTTTCCTCTGTTGGAAGGGAAAGAGAGAGAGCGAGAGAATCTACCGCTGATAAAGGACTAATTTAAGATGTTAAGTTGAAAACATGCATATTAATGAATAACAAATATGTGACGATGGGACACCACCTTCAGACTCTGATTGGAAAGCTAACAGGACATTCAGTAATTTAATACATTTTATTTCTACCTTGTACTACATATGCCTTTATGAACCTGTCTGTCTTCTCTCAGGCCAGACGAATGCATAGCAAACACACAAACACGAGACGTCACACACCCTATATGATCTCAGACGAGAGGAATGTGGTCGAAAATAGAGTGAAAGGCAGCAGGGAGGGAGGGAAGGGTTCAAGTGAGAGTGTAAGATGAAGAAAAAGGGGCGAGAGAGCAGTGCTGACAGAATGGAGAGACAGCCACAGTACAGCACAGTCTCCGAGCCAGACTGACCCACGTATCCCATACTGCCCTAACCATCACCTACATTCAACCCTGAGTTCAGGAGTGCACGTGACAAGTCGATAACACTGCTCCAGGTTTGTCTCATGTGGGCTTGGTATCAGATTCAGATAAGAAATTAGTAGCCTAGTGAAATAGTCTGCAATCTAATTATTGTTCTGTTATTGGAGCAATTGCTTTATCTCGTGATCTGGGGTTGCCAGGTATCTGGCCTGTCAAATGCCACATTTACAGCCTATATCATACACATTTATCCAGAGTGATTTTCAGCTGAGCTTGCCCTAGGGCCCAACCATGGCATAGAGCTGGTACTCACAACCTTCTGATTTCTAGAAGGTTTGCTTAATTTCTAACTAAAACTGGACTGAATGGACATAGAACACTTGTCAAACCCTGCATGCTCCAGGTCTTTTTAAGGTCTAATAACAAAACTGAAGTCTGTTGTATAATCATTAGCACAATCTAACATCAGTGTTCCTGTTTTGACTAACCTTATCCTTGTTAGCGTTAAGGAGGAGTCCAGATCTAATACTGGAATTAATTGGGTGCATTGTTTGGAAAGTACTCCCTGGATAGGGCAGCAGGTCATCGAGATGGTCCCATAATCAAACCATTCGTCCTAACCCTGGCATCGGGTGAACTAACTTTAGTTTAAACTTATATATAAAATTATTGTAACACTTTTGGCAGCACTGTCGCCTCAGAAGGTTCTGGGTTCAATCCCCAGGTGGAGCGGTCTGGGTTCTGTGGAGTCTGCATGGGTTTACTCCGGGTACTCCGGTTTCCTCCCACAGTCCAAAGACGAGTGTGTTAGGTTAATTGCTGACTCTAAAGTGCCCATATTGTGTGTGAGAATGTATGTGCCCTATGATGGATTGGTGCCCTGTCTAGGGTTGATCCCGTTGCCTCCGGCTACACACCAGGCTCTCCCACAACCATGTTCAGGATTAAGCAGATAGAAAGTGAATGAATGAATGAATTTATCACATTTTATTTTCAGCCTCCACACCCCCAAAATAATCACTGTTGACTGTGGTAATGAAAATGCCTGTAATAATTCTGACCTATAAAATTGACTATAAAACATAAAATGATGTACATTTGTATAAGAAAGAATCTATTTTAATTTGCCTTTTTAAACATTTTATAGCACTAACATATTGTGAAACAAATATGTAGTTTAGGGTTTAGAGTGATAATAAAAAAAAAAACATTCACCAGATGAGCTCTGCCTCAGCAACTCAAGTGCTGAAGCTAGGCTATACTGCCTCAGGAGATCAGTAAACTAATGAAGGCTTTAGCAGGATTTTGCAGTGAATGTGGAACTTGAATTGCTCACATTATTTTGCAGCTGAAGATGAACTGCAGCATTCTCACACCAAAGCTTATTACCCCTGGATGACAGATGACTTGATGCCTGTAACCTCTACTATTCAACCAACAAACTCCACTTAAATCAGAACAGAACGGCTCTTAAGATGGTGACAGGGATTCCCTCAGGGGGGAGATGCTGAGGGATTAGGGTGTGTTAAAAATAGTTTTGAAACTCTAAACCCCTCGGTCTAACACCAGGCTCGAACTCCTGCTTCAGCTAGACATGGAGTCATGATGTCATGGGCTGTGAATCAGTGGCATCCCCGAATAAATGGCCTGACACACCGAGACAGGCGCGACTTATTCATCGGGTTAATGTGTGTGACTGCGTGTGTACAGTATTTCTGTTATCACATATTAACCTGAGCCACCAGAGGGGGGAAATTCCTCATCAGTGACATCATCAGACTGCAGATGAAAGCTCCCATGTGTGTCAGGATGTTTTTGAGACTTTCTAATGGAATGGTTCATTCCTGCTTATGATAAAATGCATGTACTACTAAAGTACTTGGACCAAAAATGGATAGTGTGTCCAGTTTCTACACTTAAGTACAAGAGTTCAGCCAGGGTCAACTGTATCTGCTTTTTAACTGGGTGCACAAATTAGTTTGTGGGGGAGTGCTACAGCATTTCACCTGCTGTTTAATAATTGCTTAAGATGGGAGTGGGGCCTTGAAGAAGGAGGGAGGTTACGCAAGTTTGGGTGCACTTTTAAGGAAAATGACACAGTCCCTTCCATCATGCCATAGGGTAACATCTGTATCTGTGTGTGTGTGTGTGTGTGAGCATGGAAGTAGGAAAATATGCCTCCATCTCACAGCTGTGAACATTCTGAGCCATCTTTTCCCTTTCTGTTCAGTCTCACAATACAATCTGACTACACATGCTGGTAAATAGACAAAAGCTTTATTTAACAGTATGAGTGTGTGTCTCTGAGGACAGGGCATGTGAAAGAGAGAGAGAGAGAGTGTGTGTGTGTGTGTGTGTATGAGAGAGTGTGCACTGTTAGTTCCAGTCGCAGACCAGCAACGACCCCGACGCCCTCGTAACTTCAATGCTGGCATTGATGGGTGAAAGGCAGAGGGTAGCAAGCCAGAGACAGATTTCTGAAAGTCTATCAGACATTTTGTCATGGGTTGCTATGATGAGTCATTACCATAACACACTCTGTGTGTTCAAAACATCAAATGGTCTGATAGCTCTGATCTAGGGTGGGCTCGCCCCACCCGTTCTGTCCTAGGTCAAATGTGAATCTATAACCCAAAGGACCAGTTCAGCCAAAAATGAGATGTACAAAATGTGCTTAGTTTTTCAGTTGCTTGAGACATTTGAGTCTGTTCATGTAAATGATTCATTCACTGCATTGTTCATAAGCTGCACTGACTGCCTAAAGGTGCTGTCTGTTCTTGCTGCAGCTTAAAAGTACAGGTCTGCACCATTTAATAACCATCTGACCCATGGCACTTTCACAACCGAGGTCTTAGAAATGATAAAAGATTATAAAAGCAAATACAAATTTGCGGCTGTAAACAGCTGGTCACCTAAACAGCCAATCGACGGTGCGGATCCATGAGCAGAGGTGGGAGTTAAGAGCAGAAGTCTGTCATGTGTGTGTGAATAAGTTAACGTGGAAGTTTAAGTGTGTAACTATCACATTTAGACTAGAGATTGTTCTAAATCGGTTGATTTGTTTAGAGACATTTTTGTGCAAGTTGCACATGTTTGTGTGTAGGACTTCTAACTACTTTTTTGTAGCAAGCTGTAAATGGCATTCATAAGTGTATGTGGCTGTCCTATTGTTAGTAGTACTGCTTTGTTTGTCACTCCACTACCTGTATATTGTCTCCTATAACCATATAAACTGGTTCACATTCACTCGAGTCTCCACAAAAAAGGTTAAGCATGTGTATAACATTTAAGGATTTGGACAGATGGTAACGTTCCACTCATGTTTTCTGTTGTATATTTGCAAGCAGGTTTCTTGTGAAAAAATACCCTTTATATTTCCATTAGAGTGCCATAAAAATGCTCTCTCTCACTATGTGACCAGGGGAACATCCAGTCAATGTCCACTCCGTTCAACGTCCTGTTTCACAGAACATAATGCAGTCATTAAAATGTACATAACTGTAGTGTAGAAGAACTTAAACAGTTTATAAAACAGTTCCTAAACAGTGTATAAAATATTATCCCGTCAAGACCAACACAGATATTATTATACACACCGAAATGCTGGAAATCTCCAGCTCTGCCCCAACGACCCTGAAGAGGATTCTTTAAATGAGATAATCTTAAGAGAATGACACACTGATTCAAACACAGACCCACTGAACAAGACAGGAGTGAACTGTGTAAAAGATTCAGTCAGTTCTCTGACTCTTCTCCAATCAATTCCTTTAGATTGTGTATACAGCCTAATCCTAAGAACTCCTTGCTGATCTACAGTGATCTAGAGACCTTGGTTTCCTCTCCAAATAAGAGCAATCGTGAAGCTTGTCCACAATTCTGTACATGGCTGTCATACTGCTGCAGATCAGACATACTGCACCTCAGAATTCAATAGCACATATGTAAGCGAATCAGATTGGATTTCAATTGAATTTTGCTGTTCACACAGTCAGGTGAGGTAAAAGGTCTGATGAGAGTACTGCAGTGTGAAGGCTACGGTCAAATCAGTTCAGAGAGCAGGCAAAGTGGCAAAATCTGATTTTCTCACCAAATATGATTTATTTTTATGTGAACTAAACCAAACTAAACTAACATGCATGCGCAAAAGAGCATTACTTTACATGACCCGCTCGTCCAGAGATAATCAAAATGGAGTCACAGTAACAGGCACTTTAATGATCGTGTTGAAAAGTGCATGTTATTAGACCATAGCCACTTCTTTGGTTTGGTTTCTATAAACTTCACGTTCAAGCTTTTTATTTTCCTTTGACACTGGAGTCGTGTCCTCCTGAACCTGCGTGAAGTCATTTATTTAGAAATGTGTGCCACCTGATTTTGTTTACACAGAGACATCATCACTACACTGGTTACCAGTCAAATTCCACATTGATTACAAAATACTTCTTATAACTTATAAAGCTCTACATGGCCTGGCCCCACATTATCTGAGTGACCTCTTAGAGTTTTACAATCCAACTCGTCTACTTCGTTCGCAG
>JAJAGP010001894.1:0-10195 GCA_025084515.1 Ancistrus triradiatus
GCCACGGCGATTTTGAAATAGTAGATGGCCCCACGGATCCACGAGCCGCCGTGCACGGGGTCGCTGAAGTGGCCGATGTTGATGAGCCACACGGCGATGCAGATGAGCGAGATGACCTTGGAGAGCTGCTGACCGAACTCGTCCAGCTTCTGCTGCAGCGGCGTTTTCTCCTGCTCCGTGCTCGCCATCTGGTTGCTGATCTTGCCGATCTCTGTGGAGACGCCCGTACACACCACCACGCCGATGGCACGGCCCGCCGCAATGTTGGTGCCCTGGGGGAATGCATGGAAATGACAGCTCAAATGCATGGAAAACCCTATGATCCCATCCTGTAAGCATAACGCACTGAAGACACAGTACTGTGCGAGTTACAGCCTTGGGCCAAAATTAGATTAGATAATATCACTGCTTTAGCAACGGTATAATGACCATATATAATTATTTCTCTGGCCCTTAATTATAGCACCACCAGAAATAAAGGACGTTTGTATGCAGATTTAAAATACTGAGAAAAAAAAACAGCTTCTGTAGGCTACAGTGGTAGTATTTAGTGTGACACTTGGGAAACAGCAGCATCTGGCAGCTTGGGAAGCCAAGTTGACCTTTCTACAGTCTGAAGAAGCTGAACAACAAATCAAAAGGTGGCCTAAGACTTTTGCACAGCACTATCTACATATCAGGTCAAACTACATAATAATAGAAAAACAGGGTTGAGACGTGACATTCACATCTCATTCCTGCTTTTGCTGATAGTGTCTATAGCCAGAGAAAGCTGTCGGAGTGCAGACCTGCTTCCCCTCCCACTGGCACCAATTGGACTGCGTATCGCTTGCACAGGGAAAAACTGAACTCCAAAATTCCGAATATGCTTTCTGCTGAATGTGCATTTTGATATTATCGGATTCCTGAAAAATCGCTGTTGTGTGCGTCGTTACTGCTGTTGTCTTGACTTGTGCATCCTTGCCTTCATAGTCAGAGTTTTGTGGTGATCTGGGGCGTTGGGTTGCTGTCCTCTGCCTCCCATGGGGTTGCCATGTCTCATGTGATCCCTCTTGGCAGTGTGACCTTCCGGTTCTCCTCTTTCTAGCTATGATGCCGGAGTCTAGTGATTGTTAATAGACTGTGCTCTTAACAATAACTAACTACATATTCTGTTTTCTCTCCGAGCTTGCGTTCCGGTACCAGTTCCAGCCCCACACAGTAAGATGATCCTCCGCTTCAGCTTCACTCAAGCTGTTTCCATCATCAGCTCCAGCCCCACCATACCCCGCCCACCAGGGGGAAGTAACTCCCTCCCTCCCTCCTCCGGTTGGCTGGGGACGACGTGCCCTACCGAGTGACTTTCCTACCGAGGACTCAGAGACAGAGTGACTGTGTATCGAACTACATAATGCCGACATGCATATTTTTACGTTATTTTATTTGAAGTATCACTATAAGACTTATTTGATTAGATAAATTAGTTTCATTCTGACATTTATCGTCTACGCCACCCAAGGAGGTCGGGTCCCTCTTAGAGGCTTGGTCCTTCAAGGTTTCTTCCTCATAACGCTTAGGGAGATTTTCCTTGCCACTGTCGCCCTAGGCTTGCTCAATTTGGGATTGGCTATAGATATTAGAAGATAATCTAACATTGTAAAGCTGCTTTGAGACGAAGCTCCATTGTAAAAAGCGTTCTAGAAATAAATCTGACTTGACATGTACAACAGCTAATGAATATGCAAACGGATATACAAACAGTTTTGTTCATGAAACTATATATTGATTGAGCTTCACATTGATACATGTGATTGTCAGGTTTTTTTTTTAAATAAGAAGATTGTACAGAATGCAAACACAAAGCAAGAAAGCAGTGCTTACAGAAAACAGCATATTCTTCTTGTCTTGATTTACTGCTCGAGGATCAGGCACAGGATCGGTGTGTTTGATAACCGAAACAGACTCGCCTGGAAATTAACACACACAAACACAACTTAGATATTAGCAAGAGGTCTGATAGTTCCTAACTACACACTATATAATATGAGAAGGCAATAATTGGACTCCAATTTACTTTAGACCCTGCAATATTAGCACTGTCACCTCACAACTCCAGAGTTCCCTCCTTCTAAAGGCCTTTTCACACTGAGTTTAATGCAAAAAAACATGGATGCGATTTTAAGGTAGTGAGACCTTCACACCAAGTCCAATGCGTTTTCTCGTCTAAACACTGAAAACTCTCTTTCTGTTTCTGCCTGCTTTAATTTCCCTCCTCTCAATGTGTCACGGAGATTTTGCCATTTTCACCATGTCTTTTTCACATCGTCAACTTACAAAAACATGACACGAGCAAAGATGAGTGCAGGAAGCTCTAGTTTGTGTTTCTGTGATCATGAACAGATTAGAATGCACTTAGATAAGTAACCAGACGCTTCCAGTCCCTGTGAGCTTTATCACCATCATTCTCCAGCCTTTCAATTCTATTCCACCAGATCTTTTCTTTAATCTCCTTGTTTTTAGAGGCAGCCTGTTGCTCGTCCTATAAGCTCTTGTTCTCTGCTACTAGCAGGATGAGCCGTTCTGCCCGACAACAGAGCTCTGATTGGTCAGCCTGATATTAATGCATCCAAACGACGCAGAAATTAGAACAGGCTCCGATTAAATATTTTACGCAGCGTTGCAGTCCATCAGTTCCGGACTCGGTGTGAAGGACGCCATTTATATACAGTGTTCTTTTTCAAAACTTGCCGTGCATTTTCTTCCTCTGTAAATTCTGTGTGTGCCCCAGTGAGACAAGGAGTCTACAAATACCCCTGGTTTCCACTCACATTCCAAAGGCAGATGTGAGGTTAACTGGTCTCTTTAAAGAGTCCCAGTGTGAGTGTGTGTGTGTCCTGCGATGGATTGGCCCACTTTCTAGGGTTGGTTCCTGCCTTGCTCCCTGTGCTACCAGCAAGGCCCTGGCTACCCAAGACCTTAAACTTTATTAAGCAGGTATGAAAATGCCTGATGAATCAATGAATGAATGAATATTCCTATACCTGTGAGGATGGACTGGTCCACTCGTAGAGTAGTAGATTTTATAGTGATGATACGGATGTCAGCAGGCACCTTGTCTCCAACTGGAAGAAAAGATAGGCAGGTACAAATCAAATGCATCACCCAGCTTCAGACTCACAATCATGTTTAAACAGCACCTTCATTTTTCCAAATCCCTGTACTGCTTTATGTACTACACTTATACAGTCTTACAATCCAAGCAATTGTGGGTTAAGGATCTGGCTCAAGGACCCAACAGTGGCAGCTTGGCAGAGGTGGGATTTGAACCCTGGACCTTCTGGTCCATAGTTCAGTACCTTAACCGCTCGGCTACCACAGTCCTATTGGTTCAACTTCATGCAGCTTGTTGTTACTAACCCACTTTGCCATTTGTTTGGATGGATGACTGGATCATTTGGAATGCATCCAATACTTTGAGTGAGCATACTTACTTTTTCAGTATGCATAATTTACATAACTCATATACTTTTTTTTGAGTATGCATAATTACATACTTAAATACACATGCCATTTATGCATACTCAAAAAATAAGTACACATACTCACATAAATATACAAATTATGCCTACTCAAAAAATAAGTATGTGAATTATGTATACTCAAAAATAAGTATGCATGCACAAAAAATGAGCATACAAATGATGCATACTCAAATATGTGAATTATGCATACCCAAAAATAGTATACATGCTCAAAAAATAAGTATGCGAATTGAACATACTCAAAACTAACTATGCGAATTATGTATAATTAAAAGTATGCAAATGATGCATACTCAAAATAAGTGTGTGAATTATGCATACTCAGAAAAGTACACATACTCAAAAATAAATATACAAATTAAAAAATAAGTATGCCTACTCAAAAAAACTATGATTTGTGCATACTCAGAAAATAGGTATGCATACTCCAAAGACAAGTATGCAAATTAGGCATATTTTTGCCTCAATTTACGGTTGAACCTTCTGTGACGTTTTACATGCCTTCACACAACAGCATTTATATATATAGTGGAGTATAAAGAGTACATTCTTCAATAAATGTGATGAAGCCACATCAGAATAACTGTGGAACCCTGTGATTTACTGCACCCTGTTCAGGCTGTAGCTCTGCCGCATGTAGTGAATTCTGGGTTAGCTCTGGACCCTCTCCTGCGACCCTGACCAGTATAAGCAGGGGTAAAACCAGACACTAGCTGCAACCATTGTAACGGACCTGTTCAAAATCAGAGTACCATCTGAACCATCTGCTCATTCAGATCTCCTCTTACAGCCTCCTACACAATTCCTAAATGTCTCCATTGCATGATGTCCTGCAAAATGCTTCCAAGCCCATAGACGAACGAGTCAGCAGGGCAAGCTGCAAGAGAACCTCCGCAGACACTCAGCAAGCAAACCGTCACGGCTGGTCAATTCCAAAGCTGATGTAAACACTGACACTTCTGAGAATCAATACCACGCCTGAGTGCTACATCAAGAGGAAAAAAGATGTGGGTCCAAACGTAGAGGGAGAGAAAAACAAGATCAAATGGTGCCTGGAAAGGAATATCAGTCCTGAGCAGTTTTCTAGTCTGAGCATGTCAAGGCAAATTTAAAAACCACCTTTAAATACAAAAGGAAAAACAAATCTACAGTCAGGCTACCTTAACCCTGCTTTTTCATGAACAGGCATAAGCATGTTCAGTCCATTGCAGGGTTGGGAAGGTCTCACTGGATGATCCCTTCACTGTCCTGTCCTCTCTAAGAACTGAAAATCATGTCTGCCTTTGAGGCCCGATCGGCAGGAAGGTACCACTGGGAGTCGAACCCGGGTCTCTGTGGTGAGGGGCAAATGTATTAGACTGCTGCACCACCTGAGCTGCCCTCCTTCATTTTGTTCATTCACATTTTAATCCTGCTTTTCCTGGACAGATACTGATGAGAACACGAGTGGAACGCTACCATCTACACAGCAGCCCTAATGAAACTGCATTTTTAATTGATGGAAATTCACAAAATGTACAGAATACACAGTATTGCATTGTTACAACCCTGTCTAGGGGAAAGCTGAAACCCTTAAGAGGATGGTATGATGGACCTGATACTTTTGTCTGATGGAAGCCAAAAACGTATTGAAAGACAGAATTACGAACAACACGGAAGATCAGCCGGACGAGACTCGACGAGAGAACGTGAACCGGTTTATCTAGCTATAGGTTAGAGAGAATATACAGGTAGTGGGGGACTATCAAAGGAGTACTACTTACAATAGGACGGGTACATACACTTATGAACAACATTTACTGCTTGTTACAAAGAAAGTCATACACACAAAAAAGGTCTCGAAATACATCAACCGAGTTAGAACAGCCTCTAGTCCGAACGCGAGCCAAGTGAGGACATGACAAACGTGTGAATAGCGAACTTCTGTTCTTAAACTCCCGCCTCTGCTTGTGGATGCAGCTTCGATTGGCTGTTAAGGTGACCAGCTGTTTACAACACCCAGAGTTAAAAGACAGATTTTTTTCCTTTATAATGTATTAAATTGTTTAAGACCTCGTCATTAAAGCGAACAGACGTTGATCAGATGGACATTAAATGGCGCTTACCTGTACAAGGACTCATCACCCAGAGGAGGACGGATTTCCTTTTCTGGTTCATCTCAAGAGCTTTCACCTTGCCACTGTCATATCTGGCTGCTCATTAGGTGTCTGTAGTTAGCCACACACACTACATGGCCAAAATAATGTAGACACCCCTTCTGGCTAGGAGAATCCCTTAGTGGTGTCCTACTGTAGCCCTCTCCATAATATGAAGCATACAAGCATGGATTCTCCATAAACAAACGGTAGTAGAGTTATAATGAAGGCCTCGACGACCCTCTGTGCGACACTTTCTAGTTTCCACCTCAGAAACTGGAGAAATGCTTTGCCAACTCTGACAGAGAGCTTGAATGGCCTACTTTAAGATGAACTGGAATGCAAACTGTAAGCCAGAGCCTACAGCTATAAGTAGGCCCTATAAATCAGTATGCAAAGATACAGCTACTAATAGCCATGTTCATTGCTGTCATTTCTGGGTGCCCATAAAGTTTTGGCTATTTCAGAATACGTTAATGGTTCTTTAACATTTGCAGAACAGTTAGTGGTCGTCTTAACGTTTCTCTTTATATGATAGTTTGTCTTAAATAAACCACATGAATACAAATAAACTGGCTAATCACTTTGCTGTGCTTTTCTGGATTCGGATAAGCCGTCATTAGAAATGCTATTAATATTAGAACTGCGGCATAAAAACTGACAGACTAGTTCATTTGGATTATTTCTGTTCTATTTCGTCATCACGATGGCACAGGCCTGTCTAAAGAGAAGAACAAAAGACCCCCCCCCCCCTAATCCGCCCCCAAGGCTGTCTCCCAAGGAAATTGTCTTACATCTCGTCTTATTAAGATAAGCTCTTATCTCCCTAAGCGGCCTGATAAGTTTTCTCTCTGAAATGACCTAAACGCCAATTTCAGCTGCCAAACCTCGACAAACGCTCAGCTCAAGTCCAAGACTCTGTTCCATCCAAACAAGCCCATTTTCGTTCCAGCTGGTGACGTGCCCTGATATATTTGGAAACATATTAATGATGCGTAGCCTTGTGACTAGGCATGTCAAATGCGGGTTCATTAGGAGCCTTCCAATCTCGCGCCGATGCCGGGTCAGAGCTAATGATGTTGCGGCGGTTTTACAGACGCCTCGCTACAAACAGACTGCTTTGAACAGGCTGGATTACAGACGTTTCAACACCTGAACGAAAATTGGTGGGGCCAAGAGGCAAAATGCAGGCCTGGATGTGTTTTGGGGGAAGCTGTGAAAATAAACAAGGAAATCCCGTATGAATGATAAGGGGTAGCAGAGTCTGGAACTGGAGGCACATTTAGGAGGCCTGCCAGGCGGGAGGTTTTCTGTGCTCGGTCAAGGGATGGAGGACTCACAGAAAGAATTTAAACGCAAGATTAACAGACCACAGAATCCTCCTTGACATCATCTCCCACTCGATTTATCTTCCTCCCACTCCTGAGGCACCATGTCAAATTCTTGTGTAAATGCCAGTGTTACACAAACGCCCGCCATCCTCTCTTCAATGGTATGTAGCCTTTAAAACTTTTTCTCCACTTCCATCACGCTCTACTCTCCCTCAAAGCTCTGCCACCTCACTCGCCTATCGCACTAGGTGTAGGATGAGTTTCTGCTCAGAAATGGGCAGGGCTGTTGGCTTATTTTTTGGTATTTGAATAATGCATTATAGTATTTTGTAAAGGTGGAGAGAGTGGTACTGGCACTGTGTTTGTACAGCAGTTAAGGTACTGGACCACGTTCAAGTTCCACTTTTGCTCCACAGTTTGGAACAAGCAGTGATGATGAGCTTGTGATGATTTTTCTTACTTATCACTTCATGTGTCCATTACAATAAAAGACTAATAATAGTTACGTTCACCCCTCAGGTTATTTAATATTAAATGGCTGTTACTCTAAGCGCATGACTGTGGGGAAATAAAAAAAGAACAAAAAAACAAAAAAACAACAACAACAACAACATGTCTCTTCACCTGTGATGACAGAACAGATTTCCTTCCATAGACTGTGGACTGTGGTAGCCTAGCGGGTAAGGTACTGGACTATGGACCAAAAGGTCCAGGGTTCAAATCCCACCTCTGCCAAGCTGCCACTGTTGGGTCCTTGAGCAAGGCCCTTAACCCATTGCTTGGATTGTAAGATTGTACCAATTGTAAGTCGCTCTGGATAAGGGCGTCTGCTAAATGCTGTAAATGTAAATGCATAGACTTTCCCTCGAAAAGCCGGCAGCTCACCTTGCCGGTGGATCTTGACCCTGCTCACTATTTTGAACAATCAGATGATGTACAGCCCGTTATTCATTGCAGACTGGACTTCATGTGCTTCGTATCACAGAAACAATCGTCAGTCACAGACTGTTTCTCTAATTTGCATAAATGAATAGAAACTGTACATGTTTCAGTACATTGTAAATGTGATTGTCCGATCATGAGGGCTGCTCAGTAAAACACCATGTCAGCATCAGACATGAATGTCACTGCCTTTGTCTAGTTTTGATGACAAGAAAGTGGAAAGTGCAGGTAAAGGCAAACTGCCATTCCCAGGCACCTTATATGTCAGCTACATTACATCATCAGACACTCACTTGAGCAAATTTGATTTCCAAGATTTCTTTCATTTTAGCGAGTTAGTGGTTCGGATAGAGGGATATGGATTAAATGTCTCTTTCTTACACTCATTATTAGTGTAAATCTGATACCGGATGTTTGGAGACTGAAGTTTGAATATAATTAATGCAGAAACCCTGGTCATGCCAAATGATGCCCAAAAATGATACAAACAATGCCAAATGTAATGATACGGAAAATTTGTCTTTCAAAAATAATCAGATAAGCATGAAACCAAATATATTACTATACAAATACAGTGGTACCTCGGTTCTTGACCACATCGAAACTAGTCTAATTCGGTTCTCGGGGCATTTTGCTCAGTTCTCGTCATTTGCCCTGTACTTGGCGCACTAGCTTAAACTTGTACCAGCCATGTGACTCATCTCAGCTGATGGTACACATCTGCTATACTGTATTCTTAGTGCCAATAAATCTCCATTGGTCCAAAAAAGGCTAGTGAGAGCCAACTGAAAGGAAATCAGGAACTGAATCCTCTTGGCTTTCAGGCTGCAGTTAGCATTAGCATCTATGCCCAGAGTTCACCAATAGAGTAAGTGTTTTGCTTTTACATTTCACTTTCAATCCATTACTCACTAAATTACAGGATATTTTCAACACTTTATTATAGAATCAGCTTTGTGGTAATGATTTTGGCCAACTGCAGGTTAATGTAAGTGTTAATGTAAGTGTTATAGGCTCCGCTGTGATAGAGTATGGACTATATTAAACTCAGCGGTTCGTGATACATGTAACTTATGATGGATTTGTTGAACGTATCCCCATCATAAATCAGGAGGTCCTGTACAATACAGCTCCATTAATACATATAATGCCTTATTCAGGGGGGATTATCTGGGGGTCTGGAACGGATTCATTCCATTTACATTATTCCTTATGGGAAACATTTGCTCGGTACTCGTCATTCTCAACAAGCCTCCTGGAACGAATGAAAGATGAGAACCGAGGCACCACTGTACTTAATTTACAGTACTTTATGTGACCCTATCTCAAAATGCTTGTGATTCTGAAGTAACTTTTTCAAAACTCTGTAAATAGCCGGCACAACAGCACTCTATGCAACAAAAAACCATACACAATTCCGTGAACACAATTCCCAACGTTCTTGCATTTATTACTCACCCAGTTTCCACTAGAAGCAAAAATAGCTCCAATGTCTATTATGTACACATACTGTAGAAAATTTCCCCACGGGTGGCACAGTGGTTAGCGCTGTCGCCTCACAGCTGCACAAACCAGGTTTCTGTCTCGGCCCAGGCACTGGGTCTTTGTGGGTTTCCACCAGGCACTCCACTTTTCATCCCATATTGCATTACGTGCATTAGATGAGTGTGTATGTGCCCTGCGATAGTCCTGTCATTCTTGTGTGTGCAACTACCTTAGCGGTCGTGTCCTCGCTTGCTCGTTAGCTCACGTTTCGACTGTGAGGCTCGGCTGGTGTGTTAAGAGACTTTTTTTTGCATTACCAGTGTTTGTGTGGATGATTTTCTGATGCTTATTTGTAACATTTGGCAAGTGTATGAACCTGTCCTATTGCAAGTAGTACTCCTTTGCTTGTTCTCACACTACCTGTATATTCTCTATAACCCAGAACTATATAAACTGGTTCACATTCACTCAAGCCTCTGTTTCATCTGGCTGGTCTTCAGTGTTGTTTGTAACTCAGTCTATCCATGTGTTTTTGGCCATATCATCCTCTTAAGTGTTATGGCTTTCACCTAGACAGGTTTGTAACAGTACATTCATGTATTTTTTTAGAATTATTGTGAATTTCCATAAATTACAGAACATACAATATACAATATTACTGACTAATAATATATAAAAAGTTAGATCGACGCATCCCTAGAAAATATCCTTTTTTATATTACAGTAGCATAAAAAGACCATGTGACTACTGTAATGTCTGGTCAATGTCCATTTTGGCCAA